>BQKN01062644.1:32294-42780 GCA_022839385.1 Asparagus kiusianus
CGAAATCCCTCCCTTTTTCCGGGAAAATCAGAAATTTACACCTACAGCCTCCTCAGCTCCTTTCCAGCTCCATTAAACTTTGACTAAATGTATCACTTTATTTCTAAGTCTTTTGTCCTCTCTAGCAATAATACAAACTGGAATCTCAATAGTGATCAAATTATCCTGAATCTCTATCTCCGGAGCGTTCAACACTCGTTGTTGCTCCTTATCACTTAAATGCTTCTTGAGCATCGAAACATGGAAGACACTGTGTATGCTCGACATTGATGCTAGAATATCTAGCTGATATGAAACGACTCCAATGCGCTCAACTATCCTGAATGGGTCAATATATCTCAGGGAAAGCTTTCCCCGTCTACCAAATTGTTGCTTCCTTTATTGGCGATACTTTCAACAATATATAGTCCCCAACTTGGAACTCTAACGTCATTGCCTCTGATCTACGTAGCTCTTCTGATGACTCTGTGCTGCAAGAATACGCTCCCAATTTAGTGCTACCTTCTTTGTGGTCTATCTCACGAGTTCCGGTCCATGTAGCAAGCTGTTCTCTGGTTCTGCCCAACAAATAGGGGATCTACAAGGCCTCCCGTACAACACCTCATACGATGCCATACCTATCGTCGCTTGATAGCAGTTGTTATAAGCAAACTCAATCAATAGAATGTGATCCTCCCAGCTTCCTAGGAAATCTATAACACATGCTCACAACATATCCTCCAATACTTGGTTAACCCTCTCTATTTGTCCGTCTGTCTGTGGGTGAAAAACACTAGAATATGACAACTAGCTACCGAAAGAATTCTGGAAGCTTCTTCAGAAATGTAAAGTGAAAACCGAACCTCGATCTGATATAATCGTCTCTAGAATTCCATGCAATCTCACGATCTCCTGAATGAATACCCTCGCATAAGTCTACGTTGTGTAAGTCGTCTTCACCGGTATGAAATGTGCAGACTTCGTCAACCAATCAACTATCACCCAAACTAAATTGTTCCCCTTCTTCGACCTCGGTAGTCCTACAATGAAGTCTATAGAAATATCTGCCCACTTCCACTCCGGAATGGGTAACGGCTATAGGGTTCCTTGTTTGGTGGAAAATTTGTAGTAAAAGAATGAAAAATTTTTGATTTGTATTCTCTCGATTTCAATTACAATTTGGATTTCTGATTACAAAAGAGAGGAGAATGATCTGGATTCTCTCCTTTGTTTAATTTTGGGCTCTTCACAGTAGCAATGAGATGCCTCCCTCGAATGTTTGTGTCAAGTTTGATTCTCGTTGACGATCCGAACGTCTTGTCTTCACTGGAACAATTGGAGAACTCTTTATGAGGTTTATGACTCAAAACTAGTGCAAAACTCTGTTAAAAGAGTTGTTTTTTAACTGAATAATCAGTTAATACACCAGGTATATGAATTCTTTGTTGCTGAAGAGAGGATTAATCCACCAGCCATAAGAATCACTCTCAGATCTTAGAAGTCCGGTCCCCTCAGATCATCCAAACAAAAAGATCTCCCCCTCTGTGGAGTTTGTTAGGATTTTATAGGAGGATAAGGGGTTGTAACTACCCTCTTAATCTGCTTCTAAGTGGGGGTTTAGTCGCCTCATTAATCGGGTATAAAAACCCACGCAAACCACTCCCCAAATCATGGGTGAAGAGCAGTTTTGGGATTGCTACGATTACGCTTGAACAGGTCAAACACAAGTCTTGCGTTGCCGGGCATGAACCTGCGTATACCTTTGGATAATGCGTCAATGTCTGAGCTTGAGTTGCGTCCGCGGTTGAATTCGTACCGCGTTTATGCTGCGTTCAGCGGCTGTGAACGCGGTGAGTTAGAGCTGCATTTGTACTGCGTTTGTGCTGTGTTTAGCGGTTAAAAACACTGCGTATATGCTGCGTTTGAGCTGCGTTGATAGCTGAAGATGTAGTAACTGTGTTGCTTTGACTCTGGAACATAATCACTTGTATCTCAATCTCTGGGATGCAGGGATGAGTTTCGCACCTCGATTTGAAGAAACTGTTGCCTTGTAATCCCTTCTTAATTGATATGAAAGTCGTCTGATTGTAACCTTCTTACTCAAAACTGTTGGTTGAAGTCTGACAGGGGTCAGCCATCTATTGTGATTTTTAGACAGCCTACAGAACCCCCTCCAAAGTTTTTAAAAGTTCACGGTTGACTGGGATGAATTTTTGGAATACTTTGGATCCCGAGATATTGTTGCTTGATTTTTCACTCTGCCTGATTTGAAGATGTCACGGACTTAGTTGTCAGAACGTTGTGATTCGACTTTCTTAAACCAGATGAGGTAACTTTTGTGACTTAATGACAATGCACTTAGTCAAACAAGCTAAAGCCCATTGTGATGAAGATGATAACGGATTTGTCTGGATCCTTAAGATACTCCACTCAATCTGCGATGAGGTGTATTCTTCGTATTTTTCTGGATCTTTCAGATACTCCACTCAATCTACGATGATGTGTATTCTTTAGATTTCGTATGGGTCCTTGAGATACTCCACTCGATCTACGATGAGGTGCATTCAGGTGAAACCGATTGGTGGGCTCGGATGATAAACTTTACCTTAGAGGAGCTGGAAGAACCTTTGAGGATTTCAAAGTTAAGGACTCCAATACTAGCTACTCGGTATGGGATTTCTCTAAATTATAGCGGATTTTTTGCTATGCTGGAATTTTACAATCCTCACACCGGTACCTTTTTCACACCTGCTGGTGAATTAGGCTTTGCTTTTCATGAGATGTTTGAGATCTCTGGATTGTCATTTGGAGATTTACCTTATCAGGAATTTGTTCCTGGGAATAGGGAATTAGAGATTCTGAAACATGGTGCCCCAAAAATCTATGACATTTATTGGGAATTAATGTGCTATTTCCAGATATGTGCACAAACTACCAGGAAGAGAGCCGGCGGTGTGAAACAAGGGCAATGGGCAGAGTACCTTTTTCGAAATTTGTGGGCCAAAGATACGGAAGTGACTCATTTAGCTGTTAGTACTTTGGAGGAAATCAACGAGCGAATCAATGATGCCACCTCTCACTATACTTGCGAGGTAGAGGAATACGTCTTCCCACCTTGCACCACATTTGAAAGTTTCCATTACCAGGTAGAAATCCTAATCTCCGACGCAGCCTTGTTTGCAGGTTTCCTTACCCTTTGGTTGAAGCGTTGTGTAGTACCCACTAAGCCGGTAGATGGTATCACAGTAGATGTACTATATCCAGTTGTTCTTCTGACTTATGGACGGCCCCTGAATCTCCTTTCGGCCATGGTATGTTGCCTGCAGAGTGGCCTATGAGAGCTAGTCTCTGAATTTGTTGCTGTCAAGAAATTAGAATCGGATGGGAAGACTACCATTTAGACTCCAGCTCCTCAGGTGCTAATGCCATATATCTACTTGGTATCCTGGTTCGTATTACATTGCCCTTCAATAATGTCAACACATGAATCGAACGATACCTCAGTCCCTCTCGTTCAACAATTGGAGACCGCTAGATGGGTTGGTTGGTATCAGGTTAAATTCCGTGAGATATTTAGGCGGGATTATAATTATGAAATTGCTTGCAAATTCCCTGTTTTCGAGGGTGGTGCATATGGAGAGATCCATCAAGACACTCTGGGGCGTAACTCTTTCACTACACTTAGTAGAGGTGCCTTCTGATGGCTTATAAATATTCGCCCGGGCTATCTTATTTTTCGACAAGGGAGGAAATGCTTCATTGAACCATATCAGCCTTATCGTTTTTCTCGGCAATTCGGCTATGATCAGATTTATGTCGAGAATCCAAACCCCACCCTTGCGTACACAGGTAATGTGTATGAAGGAGCAAGAGCTTGGTATTATTCGGTAGCAGGCTGTACTGGGGCACAGTTCAAGTTGCCACATAAGACGCCCAACGTTCATACCTCTTTAAGCTTTTGTACCTGGTATCAGGCTGCTTCTCAAATTTTAGCCTATAATATAAATACTTCCTGCCTGAAAGCCATTCGAAAATGGTATGCTTCAAAGCGAAGTGCCAAAAAGCCGTGCGAGAGGGGCTAATGAATACTTATCATATGAAGAGGCGATTACTGAAGATGATGGGCGACAATCACCAGAGGTGTTCCAAGAAGATATTAGGATGCCCGATGCTCATGAAGTGGAACCTTCAAGAGTTAAGACTCGGAGTAAAAGTGCTACCGGAAAAAAAGCACTTGACTCAACTACGGAAGCTAAGTATGATAAGCGGGCTCGACGAAAACTAACTCTCGAGCCTCCTACATCTAAGCTTATATCAGATGCTCGTAAAGTATGGCATGTAGAAGAGGAAGAACGAGAGTCTATTGCTATGGAGTTCTCGCCTCATCCTAGTTTCCCCACAGTTGGTCCTGCTTTAGGAGGCCTAGTTTCTTCCACTCATTCACTGAATGAGGAAGAGGGTGTAGACGAATCATTTGTGAGGGAAGCAGAATCTGTCTCTAAAGACGCACCTCACAACGTTGCTTCTACTGCTTCTCTCATCGGAAGAGACGGACCTCCTGTTAAGGACTCCACAGTGGTCACCCAAAAAGACTTAGGAGCGGATGAATCTTTTTCTGCTTCTACGTTGTTGCTGCCTATAGGAGACACACAACCCAGCCCCATGACCGGAGTCATGTCCAAATCCATCACTGATGAGAATCTACCAGCCTTTTCGTCTATAGATGAAGAAGGGCCTATGAATTATGAACCTTCCTCCCATAGCGATGATACGAACGATGCAGATGATGGCGATGATGAAGATAACGAGGATAATGATGACTCGGGTGATAACAGCGATGTCCTCAGCGAATGGGATATCCCGCCGCCACCTTCTTCTGATAAGGCGTCAGCCTACGTTCCTCTACATCTCACAGGTAATCATTGTTCGTTCCGAATTACGACCTCTTTTCATTCTGCATTTAAGTTGTTTTCTTGTGCAGATCCTACAACACTTGAGGCGACTACTGTTGCTTCTCCTCCAACGCAACAACTTGTACCACCAATATCTCACGCATCAGAGCAGACTTTCTTGGAGCTCTCGATGGCAACCCTTCCACCGACGACTTTATTAACGATTTTTTTGGCCCCGACGGAGGTTGTAGACATGCCGAGATCATCCAAAGCAACGGAATTTGTGGTTCTCTAATCGAGTCCATCTCAATTGGATGTCGACATCCCTTCTCAGGCCACTACGCCGAAGTCACCTGCTGGCCTCTTACTTGGCTCGATAACTTCGGAACTTTCAGTGCCGTCTCCCATCGTCGTCTCGAGTCCAACAGACGTTCTTGATTTCCTTAAGATTTCTCTTGGTTATTTAGAGAGTCTAGCAAAGAAAGTGATTGAAGTTATGCTGGCCGGTCGAGATACTTTTGAAACCTTCAAGCCCATGCTCATGAATAACAACCTCAAATTCGTGGGTAATGTCCATGTCATTAAGCGTTGCTCGGAAGCCATCTCACGCCTAGAGGCACAACTGAGGTTCTTAGAGGCATTAGGTCGTGCTGATATCCAAGCGCAAATTGCATCCACGTTTGAGGACATTCGAATCGAAGAAGTTAATAAGTATGAAGCAGCTCGGTGACATATAGCTGAGAAGGAAGTCCAGGTGGAACATCTGCAGAAGTTGAATGCTTAAAAACATGCTGAACTAGCTCTCTCAAATACTTCTTTGGAAAACTTGCGAGAGAAGATTATTGCCGCTGAAATAGAGTTGGCTAGATTGAAAACCGAGTTCAAGCGAGAAGAGACTATTGTTACTAAGCTCAACGTCAAGAGTGCGACTTCTCTGATCAATTATCGTACAGAAGCTAGTGCTCTTGAGGAGGCTAAGAAAAAAGTCGCTTCCATGTTTTCCAGCGAGGAGGAGCTTCGTAAGTGGGCTAAGATGCTGGTGCGAACTGACCATGAAGAGAAGCTCTCTAACCTTAAGTCCCAACTTGCTTCTTTCAGTTTAATGAATTGACGAACTTAGTTTTGTATCGTTCTTTTGGTAGGAGCAACACTTATCTTATATTTCTTCGTTTTCCCTTGAACGAAAGTGGTGCTGTTTTTAGCTTTTCATTGTTTCTTTTGCATATCAAATTCTAACATGGAACAATGAAATATCATTTTAATATCATAGGAGTAATTGTTTATCCTTCCTGTATTATGCTCTTGTTTTAAATACTGGAAGAAACCTATGAGTGCTAGAAGTGTAATATTAACGTGGCAAGTTTTGTGGCTTTATCGCTCTATTGATGAGAGTCGATAAGTTGGAAGTGTTGTGAACGGAGCAACTTTGAGGACCTATCGCTCTATTGACGAGAGTCGATAAGTTAGAAGTGTTACAATTGGAGCAACTTTGAGGACCTATCGCTCTATTGACGAGAGTCGATAAGTATTACAATCGGAGCAACTTTGAGGACCTATCGCTCTATTGACGAGAGTCAATAAGTTAGAAGTGTTACGATCGGAGCAACTTTGAGGACCTATCGCTCTATTGACGAGAGTCGATAAGTTAGAAGTTTTATGATTGAAGCAACTTTAAGGACCTATCGCTCTATTAACGAGAGTCGATAAGTTAGAAGTATTGTGATTGGAGCAACTTTGAGAACCTATCGCTCTATTGACGAGAGTTGATAAGTTGACAGTGTTGCGATCAGAGCAACTTTGACAAAAGAAATTATTATTACGTGCTGGAGTGATATAGGCAGAACTCAAACTCGCGTGGCCGTAGAGATTCAACACCATATTTGGAAAACGCAAGGATAGAGGTACCCCCTGTGTTTGGGCCTTTGAACCCAAGGCTAAGCCTTTATTGAAACTGAGTTGCATATGTCTGGAACAGCGCTAGGGATTTGAACGCATCTCTAGATCATTGTGTTTGCTTCGTCCTCATATATTTTAAACGCAGGGTCTTGTCTCGCGTCTTATCAGAAGTCTAAACGACTATAATGATAACGAAGAGACCACACTTGGTAGGAGTCTCGGAACTCCATATAATCCATATTGATTATTTATAAATAGACCCGATTGGTCTTGTCAAGAGCCTCAAAACACTTAAACTTCCATCTTGAACTCAAAAACGAGTTTATTCTCGTTAATTCCAAAACTCTTCGACTGTTTCGAATCGTCCTCGGCCATGGCTTTCAAGAGATGAAAGGAGATGAAAGGGCGGTGCACACCATGCCGTCTTCGGAGAACGCTTTCGGGTCCACCTCTGGACCGACGTCGATGCCTCCCTCACCAATGCCTGGTCATCAAGGTAAGCAATGCTGTCTTTTCTGTTTAGCATCCTTTTCAATAGGTTTTCTGCAAATCCCTTAAGTGAGTTCTGATTGATGATGACGAATATTGTTCGTCTCCTTAATCTTGAGCGCAGAAAGAAGCTTCTGTGTTCGTTGATGAAACTGTTCGTCTCCTTAATCTTGAGCGCAGAAAGTTGCTTCTGCGTTTGTTGGTGAAACGAAGGGTCGATCCCCTCGTTTCGACATGCTGGTTTAATCCTGCTACGTTTGATGCAGAATTAAATCTCTTCGTCTTGAAAGCTCGTAACGAAAGTTTAATTCATTGCGTTTATAATGATTCAACGCGGGTCTAGATCCCTTGCGTTCAAGTTGATTGTAACGCAGGTCTGGACCCCTGCGTTTAAATTCATCTATTTTTATTGACTTTGCTTTTATTTGTTTTGTTGCAAGGTGGGGCTTCTGCCTCTGAGCCCCTCATATCCCATGATTCGGGCTATGCCCCTTTCATTCCATCAATCTCCATGATTCTCCCAAACGAGGGTTTCGAGCGGGTGACTGATAACGCTTCTTATCTACCACCCAGTTGTACTCTTTTCCTCCTTAGGCGCTTAGAGAATCAGGTGAAGCAAGCCTTCTCCATCATGATGCATTGCTGGGGCTTCTTCCCTGAATTTCAAGCTTCTATCGAGGAGGGGCTGAATAATCTTGCTGAAGTCAGCCTCTACCATGCTCGACGTTGTGCCGAGAAGATCCACCGCTTCTCAGGTGCTGTTCATTTCTTGGAGGAGCTGAAGCATACAGATTTGGAGCCTAAGATACAATGGGCCATCAGTAATGCTAGGCTAAAAAAGAGGTTTGATGCCAGAGCCCGAGCTTTTGACAGCAAAGGAAAAACTTAACAATCATTTCTAAAACTAAACACTTATGGATGAAAGTTAACAACTCTTAACAAAAGTTAACAGTTGTTAATAAAAGTTAATATTTGTTTATGAACTTTATGTAATGATGAAACATGTATGTGTAAAAGTTAGCATCAGTTATTTACCTTTAGCATGAAATGCTATCATTTAAACAACCAATTCACAAACTATGATTATACTTGTCAATAAATAATTCATGTAAAATCCAATTGCTAAAAGTCACATACTTTTCATAATAGTTTAAAGTGATTGTACATGTTTCATGCATGATAATATAACACAATGAACTAAATTCCAAATAGTGGTTGTATATGCTTCATATGTGATATTTTCACACAGATTAAGATAAGAAATCTACAAATATGATCCAAACTAATATCCACTTTTATTACCAGCGAATCGAATATTAAATTTCATCAGTTATGGCCTTAGCCTAGCAACAAATGATTATTATTAACATGAATTGGAAATAGTTAACAATTAAGGCATTAACTTAGTAAAAGTCAAGTTTTATTAATATGCATTGTTAATAGTTGACAGGTAAGGCTAAAAGTTAACAACGAATGAGTATTATCGGCATGCATTACTGATAGTTAACAACTAATGAGTATTATTGACATGCATTACTTCGTAAAGATTATACTTCACATTGTTAAGTCATATTCTTAAATTAATAAATTGGTTCTTTCTCCAAACTACAATAACCAGTTTTTCACCACCATTTGTCTACAAACATATTTCATAAATCTCAATCGTATTTCAAACGAGTAAATTGTTAACTTTCTTCCTTTTGCCCGCTTAATTTTTCAAATAACATCCACCAACAGAATTTTACAAAATAATTACAACTAAAATTAACAAAATTCAAAACCAAAAATTTCAAAGTTAATTGAGAACTTACTTCTTCTTAGAGAGGGGAACATCTTTTATCGAACGTCTCCTCTTCCATTCTCGAAAATTCGGTCTCCTTTTCATGCGCAAGAGGGCAACCATCACCTCATTACTGTCGCCATCCTCAGATGAGGCAGACGTCAGAGAAGAAGAAACAGTGGGGGGTAAGGATGATGCAGAGGCGGATGATTCTCGCAAAGCCGCCTTTGTCGTCGGAGCCGAGGGACGGCGACGATGAACTACTTCGAATTCGGTGTTGTCCCTTTCGCTCTTCTCCAACTTTGGTTTTCGGCCATCTTCCTCTTTTTTTTAACAAATTTTTGATGGGTTTATGGAGGGTTGACATCAAATCTAGGGTTTTTTTTGGGTTCTCTTGAAGTTACCGCGGATTGAGTGAGAGAACAAAGAAGAGAGAAAGAGAGCGGGATAGTTTTAGGGGGGAACCGTCAGGGGTAAACATAAATTTTTCTTAAAAAAATCTCTATGTGATGACATAGCAGGGTATAAAGGGGCTAAATCACAAATTGTTGATGTATTTGGGGCTTTCGTACATTACAAATAATACAGGAGGGCTGGGCCACATGAGTTTTATTTTTTGGGGGGCTAGACACAATTTTCCCTTTTATTTTTTGTTTTTTTTTCTTTTCTCATGCTTTAAAGTATTAATTTAAGAAAATATTACACATGTAATGATGAGAAGCGGGCAACAAGTTGCGCCGCTAATCCTTTCTGAATTGCAAAACCTAACCTACGAAACACGTACCCAGCTGACCCTGCTGTCGTCACATTCCTATTCATGAGTTTTTGTACCCTCCTGAGCAACTTCACCGCATCTGCTGCAAGGTAATCAAACGTATCGAACGCGAACAGGATGAATTTTTTCTTTTAATTCCTTTTTTCCTTTTTCTTGAGAGTAATAATTAAATTATTGAACCAGGTGCGGTTTAGTGGTTGTCACGTGACATTCATACTCGTGACATGCATACTCCAACTTGGTTCCAGAGATGAGTAGTGATAACATAGAAAAGTTCTAATATTCTACTTATGAACACAAAGTTCTACTCATATTTATTTTTAAATCCATACACTTTCAAATCATTCTTAAACTAAAAATACTTCTCTACCTTATTTTTAGCCCACTCTTATATTTCAATGGTTTAGTATACAATAAAATGTAGCCACTTACAGTAAACCAACATCATACATCAAAGTGTTCAATGTACAAAGTGAGTTTAAAAAATAATTCCGAGAATATTTGTGAATATAAGAGTGGTTTCAGGGGGTTGATTGGCTAGAAATAAATGGATATGAAACGTTTGGCAGAAGCCAATCCCCAAAAGCAAAAGTATGAGAGAAATTGAAGAAACCTCCCAAAGGTCCCCCCGACCCGGGGGGGGGGGGGGGGGGGGGGGGGGGGGGGGGGGGGGGG
>BQKN01062644.1:42880-71102 GCA_022839385.1 Asparagus kiusianus
CCCCCGACATTATCATTACTCAAGTTACTTGCTCTCTAATCTATCCATTTCTCTTTCTAAATTCATTAAATCAATTATCCCTCTCTCTTTAAAGCATTCAAAGTTTTTCTTCATCCTTTTCTACCTTCTCATGTTGGTCAAAACTGGAAAAGGAACCAATACCCTCCTTTAATGTGGGATTATAGGACCACTGCTTGGATGATTCCAAACTCTCGGATTAATGGAGGGACACAAGAAGCAGCTTTATACCTATACAATGCTCCAATTTTGGGTCCATGTCTAAAAAGCAAGTACTTCTTTGGGAACTTTGAGTTATAATGTACTTAGATTAATCCAAGTAGATTATAGTCTAGAATGTTTGGTAAATTTAGTGGATTATTATCTGTTTTTATTTTTTGACTGTTTAGCAAATGGATGGATTATAATCCGTCATAGTTGTCAAAACAACAGGAAATGACATGGGATTGGTGGTGGGTTATTAAATGAGGTCTTGGATTTTATGAAATCATAAGAGGTACAGTTGTCTTTTACTTGGTCAAACGCCATGGCTTATAATCCACCGAAAAATAAACTAAGATGCGCGCTTATATTTTTGGCAAATCATACGTCAAAATAGGTCACTTGTCAACAAATTATAAGCCAAAATATGCCACTTGTCAAACATCTCCAAGATCTCAAAGTGGCTTATAAACCGCAAAAGTGAGTTACAAGTCACTTTGATCGTTTGCTAAACATGCTCTAAGATAATAGTGAAAGAGATTCTGTTTATACCCAAAAATGAAGTGCTTGGAGTATCATGCTTTATATCAACCATCTCCATCATAAATGTCACAAATTAGATGTATCCTTCAAAAATCTGTGTGGGGATAATGAGATTCCACAATCAGAACCTATGCAAAACTCCACCTCATTCGGAAAACCAATTGTCATTATTATCCTCATTGCTTCAGTTGCATGCATATTACTTACAACTGAAATATTTATATGTATAAAGTTAATAACGAAACACAACTCTATTAACTGAAAATAAAGGTTCGGTATACTCCACATTATCTTAATTGTCATTTGTTTGGGTACGAGGGCAACCTAGGCAAGGATGAGCAACAACCAGACGATTAACACGAGCTTGAGCCAAGACACAGCTTATGAGGCATCATGCGGTTATTATCCTCTACCCAATGTGGAGACATCTTCACCCAAGAGGGTCTCCCCTCTGGAAGACAACCAGAGTGATCGATAGGACCTCCATGCGACCAAATACTTGTGCGCTTCGCTGGCATAATGCGAAAGCATCAACCACCCGAGCTCACTCCTGGGTGGTTTCGCACATAATTATGTTCAAGAAAGTAAAGCATGGGCATGAATTTCATATAAAATTCCTCTCACAACAGATTGTGGAATTGCTGTACATAGTGAATTACTGAATGCTTCATATGTATTTACATATCTATAAAACTTCCACCAAACTTATTCCCCTAATAAGCAACCAGAATATTGCAATGCCAAGGCAAACTATTTTCTCATTACTGGATACAACCGTACCAATTCCAGAAAACCCAACTGCAAGTGTGCAGGACTGCAGCCCAGAACTCACAGCTCCACGTTTTCTCTGTTAGCTGCGCTCTCCCTTTAGAATGATAGATTGCCTTGTATTTTTTAGCACTTAGTACCCTTAGGTAGTCATTTTTCGAAAATTTCAGGCAATAATACCCCTTTCCCCATGAATTGAGGGGAGCTAAGCGCTAAAAAATAAGCTGAGGAGGTTATCTGCAATTGAGCTCATAGATGTAGGGGGTTATCTGCAATTTACCTTCAATAGTCCACGTTAAGGTTCTGTTCTCATTTCTGTTCTGATTCTTATGAATTAGACCAGCCATTGATATGGTGGCTTTCAGAGTGACGCTTCTTCTTGGCTGCAAGTCTCATATGAACCGCGTTCTCAATTGCCATTGCCTCTTGAATACTTTCGTGGAGCTGTTTGCAGAGCTCGTCGAGGGCAAGCATAGGAAATGGCTCTTCGATGAGAACACCTACCTGAAAATAGTATAAAATAGTTCAGCGTCGCAAACATGAGTACTGTGAATAATAATGCAGGACAAAACCATAAGTTCCAAGTATGCAATTCTGAGAATTAGGGGATTTGGAAATAGAAACATATGTTGCTATGTCGGAAATATTTTGGTAAAGAAACAGATTGGAGAATCATGACACAAATATATGGGGAAAGTATGCATCACAACCAGTATCATAGTTTTGGCTAACCAAACGAAGTCACTATTCCTACACCTTCGGTATTCACGCAACATACTAGACTTCAATCTCCCTTGTACCACAATTTGGGCTTTTTGATACCACTGGTACATTGATAATGGGAATCAATCAAACCTTGAAACTGTTAAGAATTCACCCAACATTTTATTTAGATCTATCCTCCACCCCAGGACTATACTGACATGAAAACCCAACACATAATAAAAGTTTTGAAGGATAGAAATTGTTTAATAGTCTATCCCATCAAAAAGTAAACATAATCATGGACTATTTAAAAGATTCATGACCGTTAACCTTTTAGTAGTTTTTTATCTGAATATAACAATCTTCCTGACATGAAATGCATAAGACAAATTTTAAATGAAATGTAAGCTTTTAGAGAACTAAGAACTCTATGGAGGTCTGGAAGAAGAATAGATGCCCTCTTGTCCCCGCATGATATTATTATACCTCAACCAGAACGGACAAGTAAAAGAATTCATAAGGTCCATCTAGTTGAAAAGGTTACATGATATAGTTGAGGTTTAAAAAAAGTTAAAAAACTTTTATAAAACACATAGTTAAAAAATCAGGTATAGAAAATAAAACGTAAGGCACATTGGTACTTTGTTGATAGTTCAACCCATGATGCGCATTTATTTTTCTGTGAAAATATTCTTCTCCATATTCAGAATCATGAAAAACATAGTGCCTTCAATTTTCATAGTCTAACCATCATGGATTGCTAAAAATAAACAAAGTTGAGAAGACACACTACACATATGGGTTCAACAAACACGAAATCCATAACATGCTTGTTCTCAAATAGGTGAATGAAATGAGAGCTTTATATCAGCGCAAAAGTTTACTTCTTCAATGCAGAACAAAGAGGCTGCACTGATAAAGGTAGCTGGGACAACTATCCAATTGCAATCATCCCAAAGTATTATGGGCAGCGTAAGATGCCATAAGACTAAAAACCTTGACGTCAGGCGAGTATATGAAAGAGGAATAGGAATGCCCATGAGCTGTTCACAAACACCAATTCCTTCATGGAAAGAACTAATTTTGGACTCCTGTAGAAAAATGAGCAGAATTAGTTAGTTCTCAACTTATTCCAAGGATGAATATTGGTAACTGTTGTACTACTGATAACTAAAGCCCCATAGGGAAGCTCTCAGCTATTGACAAAACTGAGGTGCTTCCTGCTCAAGAAACTACACAAATGGTTGTAAATATAACTTGCATGCGGCTATAAAGTTTCAATACAAGGCAAGCTTATGATGGAATGGTTACATCAAAACTTTACAATTAACATATATCCTATTGATTTGAAATTCCAACCTGCAAATTTCTTAATTTTACCATGACGTACACTACAGAATTATGCTTACTAGATCTAGCATCTTTTGAGTGTACTAATTATATGTGATAATGGTGTAAATGTTCTGCCGTAACCATGTCTTAACTACTTAGGTACTGACTATCCTAGTTTAATATCAACAACACATCTATTTGTACTACTATTATTATACACATCTATTCATTAGATTTTAAAAATCAACCTATTCAAGGTGTATTAAGAAATAATTTCTACACAAGACGTAACGTGTAGAGCTAGAAAATTATAGCCGATAAAATTATTGGGTTTCACCGTAGAAACCACATTAAAAACAGGGTCATTATACATAAACCACATTTAAATGTCAATCGTTACATAAATCACCTTTAAAGTAGGTTTTTGATGCAATAAACCATCTTCCAGTCAAATTCTCACCGAAAAATAAAAAATGATCCTAAAAGGCTAAAACAACTCATGTTCAAGGCACACAACTTCTATCCTAACCAGACCTAAGCATTAACTACATGAGTCATGTGCCTTGAATATGAGCTTTTAAGGGTATTTTTGGGTTTTCAGTCAAAATTTTGGGCGGAGGTGGTTAATTGCAACACAAATCCCCTTTAAAGATGGCTTATGCATTAATTGACATTCAAATGTGGTTTTCTGTAGTAACCAAATTTTAAAAGTAGTTTCTCAGGAAAAACCCAAAATCATATGGTGTTTTATCCATGTTTCTCTTGTTTCCTAACTCTAAGTATCAAACTATATTATTTTGCATCGATACAATACTTATGGATTATTCTGTTTGCTATTTTGATCTTGCACATCTATATATGTCAGCATACTAGAATCAACAATGAAAAGGTAAGTAGAGAAATAACTTCTCAAGGCTAGAAACCCTGAAACCAAATTGTGCATATAAACTGGCAAGTCTAGATGAAAACGAAATGACATGCATCAAAGGAAATAGATTTCTAATATAACTAACATTTCCCTTTTCGCGATCTCATTTGCTGAATTAGAGTTAACTCTTATTTTAAAGGGAAACTACCATAATGTTCCGATTTGGTTCTTCCAACTGTAACGTTTGAAGACCTTGTGTTATAAACTCAATCAGACAGCGAGGACGATGCTTTGCGCTCACAATTACATCTAAGTCATCTTCTTCAAGCAAATTCTTTAGATCTGCTCTGATATTTGAGCCACTGATAACATGACACTGCAAGGCAAACATTATGTTATTAGGTTTATGATGAACAATCCCTAACACAAGCATCTACATATCCAAACTTGAAAAGTACAAAGAACATCTTCACTCTCAGTGCTGCACCCTACAAAATCAATACATAAATCTATCACTTGAAAAGAGATGCCTCAAACTTTTTTGGTTGAAGTATGTTTGCCAATACTTATATATATGCAAAAAAAAAAAGGTTAATGTTAGAAGGACACAAGTAGGTCTGCAGCTACAGTTATACTAAATATCAATCTCCTAACAGACAAGTTACATGATTTCTGTACCATCATGCCATGCCTAAGCCTCCAATTTTATCACACAAATGTATCTTTAATGTCTGCTGCCAACTGAAATCGAGTAAAAGTTTAAGGGAAAATCAGCATAATAGCAATCACTAAAAGCATCAAATAGTTGTAATTTAGCGGCAAGATCCTTCCTTTTAGATCCAGAAAGTAAACAAAAAATAAAGTTGTATCTTGCTAAAGAAAAACGTAATTTTACATGATCCACTAGGGCTTTACCCATCATGAAGTATGTTCATCCATGATGTGTCTCTGACGTCATTGACGTGCAGGTCATCTGTTACGATCTTAGTATCTTGAATTATCAAGACTATGCAAACCTAGATGTGTGTCACGTCAGTAACCAAGGCTCTCAATTCTTACCAACCACGTACTTAAAGTAGATGCACAACAAAGATACCACTTCATGGGTTTAGACAACCTACAGACGCATGTTGAAATATAAAATTATAACCCTTGACACTCATCACAACTTCAGACTTTTAACGTAGTAGAAGGGACCTTTTTCAATGATGTTCTATAAAAATTACCCTAAAACATTTACCAATTAGCACTAGAACAAAGACCCCACAAAATGCCTCATTTACCCCTGAACCGCCCTCTTAACCCCCTTAATCCTTTCCTCTTAACGACCGAAACTGCCCTAGTAAAAAACAATTCTTGTTTCCCTCTATTCTTTTCTCTTACCCCCCGAAACTGCCATAGTAATTTTTTTTGTCTTGTTTCCCTCTATTCTATCTTCCAGAGGAACTCTAGAATGATATTCTCCCTAAAACTTAGTTGTATCTTTTTGTGAAAATCCACAAGCATTTGTGAAATTCCCCAAAGTTTAGCACTTTTCTCCATTTTTATTAAAGTTCATGATCATAAGGGCTTGTGAACCACCCTAAAGTAGGTTTTGTGAAACTCCCCAGAGTTCGGCAGTTTTGTCCATTTTTTCAAAGTTCATGATCATGAGGGGTTAAAACAACTAGGATTATTTGCACTTTGGTTCCCAAAGCTTACACCATCTTTAACTTTGATACCCAACTTTGGTTCCCTAAAGTTTACATCATTTTTAACTTTAATACACCAAAGTGTTGGGGAGTAATTAGGCTCAACATAGAGCTAATGGGCCTTTAATAGAGGAGACGAACCAATTTTAATCCAAAAGGTTAACTTCTTAGGTACTTGCCCCAACTCATATTTAAACTCGTCACATTTTCTTATCATTTCCAATGCGGGACTATACTCACATGAATATCTAAGAATCTCATTTTCATTTGTGTTTATAGTTCAATCTTTCACGGGATTCACTTACTAGAGTTAATGGGCCTTAAATAAAAGGTTAGGAACCGATTTTAATCCAAAAGCAAAGCTATTAGGTATTGACCCCAAGTCTTATTTAAATCCTGTCAATCTTTCTATCTCTTCCAATATGGGACTATACTCACATATGAATATCCAAAGCAATGTGCTTTTCCGCACTTTGGTGCCTCAAAGTTTATGCCCTTTTATAACTTCGATACCCTAAAGTTTTTTCCAACACTTTGATATTCCAAATTTACACCTTTCTGACCTCAAAGCTTTGTTTTTTTTACACTTTGACGCCCCAAAGTTCGGGGGTAGCAGTAGCAAAGTTAAAAAATTTGTAAACGCCCGGCGTCAAAGTTAAAAATGTGTCAACTTTGCAGGTAACAATGAGCCGAGAAAAAAAACTTTGGGGTATCAAAGTGTCAAAGAATAAAAACTTCGGCATGCTAAAGTGAAAAAATTTAAACATTAGGATACGAAAGTGCAAATAAACCTAACATCTGCCCTAATAATTTCTCATAGGAGATTTACCTTGAGAGCCACAGGAAACGCCTCAATGTACCCCAAAACCGCCCTCTTCACCCCCAAATCCTCAACCCTAGCCCTCACCCCCATCACCAACCCCGCGAGCTCGCTCGCCCCCGCCAAAACCCTCATCCAACAGTTCCTCCCCTCCACGAACCTCGCGTACGACGCCTCCGTCCTGAACACCAGCAACAGCGCCAGCGCCGGCGCCGTCAGCTGGTACGGCAGCGGCGACGCCCTTAAAAGAGGGAAGAACTCCGGCAGGAGGTGGGACCCGACGGCGGAGTTGTAGAGGGAGAGGGCGAGGGCGAAGGAGGTGAAGGAGAGGACGGGGGGGACGAGGGAGAGGATGACGCGGGAGGAGAGGGAGGAGAGGAGGTGGCGGAGGTGGCGGGAGGAGCTCCGGTGGATGCGCCAGTCTCCGGCGGTGTAGAGCTGTCGGGGATTCCTGACGCCGCGCTCCTTGATGGCGTCGGCCCAGTCGGGGATCGAGCTGAGGAGGGAGGGCGACGGCGACGGCTTGGATTCTTGGGAGATGGAGCAGGGGATTTTGGTGGGTATCTTGGGTTTGGTGTGGAGGAGGAGGGGGAGGCGGGGGTTGAGAGCGAGAGTGAGCTTCTCCATTGATGATGGGAAAATGAGAGGGAGAATTTGGTGGGTCGAGGGGGGGAGCGAGATGAACGGTTCGTTTGCGAAGGGAGTTGGTACACGTGTCGGTAAGGGGAAAAGAGTTTTGTGCTAGTTTCACGGCTTAATTGCACTTAAATACCCTATAGTTTCCCCTATTTAGCACTTCCTCCCTCGTGTTGGTGTTAAACTACCGATTTGATATATTTTTCGCCCTTTTTTTTTTTTGGTGAAATCTCCTTCCTCCTGATAATTGTTGGCCACCAAGCTTTTTATAGTGGATTTAATATTCTTGTATAAACTTTAGGCATAATTGTTATTCTTGTATCAATATGAAAAATTGTTATAGCATGCAAAAAGCTAAGTGTTAATCTTTTTTGAGTTGTCGACACGCGTCCCACTCCACACCAAATCAGACATGGTCAGAGCCCAGACAACTTCGAATCGCTCCTTCGGCCGACTCCATAGGCCGACAACTTACATGGTTGACTCGAAAGGCGGCACTTGCCGACCTACCTATTAGATTGAGCCCATAAGCCTCCACACTCAACAATACTACCTCAGCCGACAACTCCTCAAACCGACTAAAAAGGCGGTACTTGTCATCTCACTCTAGAGCTGAGTCAAGAGGCGGTGCGTCCTCGAACTCCACACCAACAGTTGCCCCTCCTCATCATAACTGGTGCCACCAGTCCTCATGACTCATCACTCACCAACCCCCCTCGATCATCCTCACATCTAGTCAAGGATGACTCACCCACTTCAGCAGCCGACACTTGTAGAGGTACTTCCCGGGTCAGTTGTCTGCCTGGACTCGGCCACAGTTACCTTCATGCCCTTCCGATCTACTATAATAGGGAGTTGCAATGCATGAGGTAACTTCTTCTGCTTTCATGCAACTCTAAACAATTACTATCACTATATTTTCTCACTCAAGTTCAAATGCTGACTTGATCGTCGGAGGAACAACCTGAGAACCCAACTCTGGTCTCTCATGAGTTCTTTATGTGCATGGAAGAGCAGCGATCTATAGAGTCATTCATCTGAAGGAGTTTGAGGACCCTAACTCTACTTTAATCCACAAATAAACCTACGTTTCATAACTGACACTAACAGTTTTGGTGCCCACCGTGGGCCTGATCAAGTTTCTTCGTGCAAGATGTATGGTTTTGAGAGTCCTGGTTGAACTTTCGAACCACTCCATGAAGAATCACATGCGGGCCATGTCATTCAGGCCCAGGTGGAAGAATCTACACGGAGGATCTCTCAATCTCTCCAGCAACAATTTACTGCTTTCACCAATAAACTCCTCAACCGAATTCCTCCCCAATAACCCTCATCATCATTCATTCCTCCACCTCCAACAAGTGGGTCAGCCATTCGTTCCCCCACAACTTAGGCATGCAGCCTAGGTTGGACAACAAGAAAACTATGCCAAGCACGTCTCTCCTCTGCCTCGCCAGCAAACTCATTTTGTGGCCCCTCCTCGACGGCATAAGTAGTACATGGAAACAACAGGAGAGAGCCCTAGCTATGGTTATGACGGCCGAGAGCATCCCATGGGGGTGGCATCACACGGCCTACGGCTTCCTCATATCGCCCCAAACCCCTCAACCACTAATCTTCTGTCTGGTTATGACCGGACCTTTCAACCAATCGTTGAGGCCATTGGGGGGAACACTCGCCATCAGCATCATGAATGCTACTTGTGACAAATTCAAGATGTCTCACGTGGAGAAGTACAAAGGTGAAGGGGATCCAGTCGAGCATGCTTAGAATTATTATGATATGATGACCATGCTACAAGCGCTGGAGCCGATCATTTATAGGTGCTTCCCTATCACTTTGTTAGGAAGCACCAAGCTATAGTGAAACTCCTTGCCCAATAAGTCCATCAACAGCTTTGAGCAGCTCTGCTAGAAGTTTGTGCACCACTTCATGGCCGACATCAGGCAAAAGTTGTCTCACCATGTTTTGATGCAGATGAGACAAAAGCCTAGAGAGAGCCTCGGGAACTATTTCAAGAGGTTCCAGGCCAAAAGACAAGGAGTCGATGACCCTGGCAGCGTGGTCGCGATGTCTGCTATTATGGCTGGCCTCAAGAGTAATGAGCTGGCTGACGCGCTCGTTAAAAAGCAGGTCACCACCTATGAGCAGTTGATGGCAAAGGTGCACGGATACATGGATGTGAAAAGATGCGTGAGCCTACAACAAGACGACCAGAACAGCTAAAGCGGCAGTGACGAGACATAAATATGTACCAAAAGTTGCAAGTGCATAACAAATCAAGTTATAGTATAAAAAGTTATCGATCCCACGAGGAAGGTATTTGTAAGAAATAATTAGAATCGGCTCTTATGTTGTGTACTTGATAATTAGGAGTGATGGATGTGTGTGATTGTGAGGAGATATGAGGATTGTTGTGTTGTGAATATATGCAAGTGATAATAAAAATGAGATTGAGAGGAGAGAAGAAAGAATCAAAGGAAAACTAAAAAAAGAATGAAAAGAAAATTCAAGAAAGTCAAGATGGAGGATTTAATTAAAGATATGAGAAATCTGAAATTGAATCCACTAGCTAATCTCACTTATAAGATATGAATCATTCTCTTTTTCACATTCTACTTTAGATTTACTAAGTATAGATTATCAAACCACTCAAGGAAAGTATAACCTATCAAATTATCATCCAAGTAAAATTATTGCTCATGAAAAGAATAATAACTAAATAGTAATTCTAGAATTCCTTCTACCAATTAGTTCTTTAGTTGAATATCCTAAGCATGAACAATTTAAGCATGAGAGAATGATTAACAAATCATAAGAGAAATAAAGCTAGTTTCATGAAATTTCTAGAGTTCCAATAAGAATTAATTCCACATCTAAGAAAAGAGTAATTCCCTAGATAGTTCTAGCCTCAAGGCGAATCAAAGAAAATAAAAGCAAGCAAAAAGAAAACTAATCCCAAGAGGGTTCTAGCCTCAAGGCGAATAGTACAAGAAGATAAAATCTAATATACAAAATAAATTACAAGAACTAAACTACAATAAATTACAAGAATTAAAAGCAAGAAATTAAAGCAAGAGAATAAAAACATGAAAGTAAATCTACACTACAAAACATTAATGTAAATCTAAACTACTAAGCAATAAGAAAAGAAATATAAAAGAGAAAATAAAAACAAACCTCCAAATTGATCTTCATATTCATCTTCATCATCCAACAAAGAGAAGAAAAATATGAAGTGGTGAAAAAAATTATTTTATTATTTGTAACAAAAAGTTACAAATTTGGAAGGTCTTCTCAATTAAGAGTAACACTCCTCTCCAAATGGATATACAAAATTTTTCACACCATCAACTCCTCACTCTCTACCCTTATTTATAGTAAACATCAATGAATATGAGCCCTTGGATCGAATTCTTATCCAAAACCCTTGATTTTTAGCCTTTGATTCATAACAGAATCGTCAGCATCGATGCAGGCATCGCTATTGGAATCGATGTCCTATCAAAATTTTGACTTCATGGTTGGCTTCATCTCGTCGAGATAGGTGATTTTCATATATTATATATATTAAATTCCACCTTCCGGATTGGGAGATATCGTTGTTTCTTTGCAGCCAACCATCTATAATATAATTTCTCTTCATATTGGATTTTTGATTTTCTCCGGCTTCTACAGGCTATTCAGCTTGATTTTGTGCTTCAATAAAAGGTTACAAAATGAGGAAGTTGGATTCTTTTGGGCTTTTATTTATTATTTATTTATTAACCTATAATTAAAAAAATTATTAGTGGTATATTTATTCATATAAAATAAATAATGATGGTATAAATTGTAATAAAATATGATTATCAAATATCCCCATACCTAAACTTTTGCTAGTTCTCTAGCAAAGAAAGAAATTAAAAAATCATAACTCACTTTCGTAAGAATTACGGTTATATTTAGCGCATACGACAAGCCTTTAAAACCCTAGGTTACCCTAGTGGACGAGTTGTAATCTCGTGAGGGTTTGCAGTGAATATACCGACAAAATCCAGTCAACTTGCTAATTTAAAGAGGTCGGTAAATGACTAAATTTACTTGATAAATTTAGACAATCTAATTGAAGCTAGTTATTACTCAAGAAAATATTTTTATATATAACTCCAAAGTTGGATTTCCTAGAAAATCTTCTCATTATAGCAATACAAAACCAAGTCAAACTTAGAAATTTAATTAAAAGTTTTGAAAAGAACATTCTAACTCTTTGTTTTAAATAATTTTTAAATCTCTTGAAAAAATATTTTTCAAGACCATATATACAAATATAAAAATATATAAAACATTTGTTAGTAAAAACTTTTTTTAAATCTTTCTTCCTTGGTGATTTTTTTCTACTTTAACGGGCTTTCTAAGTGACTACTTAATGAGTTTTGGGCCAATGGATCCCAACCCAATTGGGCTTAGGTCATTAAGTATGAAAATACTCATTGGGTTTAATTACTCGGTCAACTTAGACTTTATAAGAATCACCTTGAATTCAAGAGTTTTTTTTGTGCCCATTTTCCGCACTCTTCTTTTGTAAGGTTAGTTTTTACATGTATATATTCTGAAAAATATGTGAATCAAGACAACTTGAAAATTTATTTCAACTCTAAGTTAAGCATATAAAAATTTTATTATTTTAATTAAAATTCTAAGTTAAGGCTTTAGTAAAATATACTACTTTGAATATTATTTCTTGAGAAATTTATTTAGAGTTATCATAAAAAGTAAACTTGAGTACATAACAAACTAGCGATTAGAAAATTTAAACATTATCAAATAAATCAATTATTACGTAACTCTATCAATTTGGAAAGTGACAATGTTTTTTTAATATTTTTTTAGAAAGAAAGAAGAGAAAGAAATAAAAAGGGAAAAAATATGGCATAAATGCAACTAAAAGGTAAAATAAAGAGGAAAAAATAACTAATTTCCAACCCCCACACCTAAAATTTGTATTGTTCTCAATGCAAACTCTATGATGCACAAAGTAATGCAGATAAGAAGTAAAGTACTTATATTTAATCGGCTAACTTAGATGATAAAAATTTGTAATTATCTTTGGTCTGAGGAGGATGAAATCAAAATTTTATTCTTTTTTTTTATTTTTTTTTCTTTTCTTTTCTATTCTTTTTCTTTTCCTTTTTTTTCTTTTTTCTTTTTTCTTTTACAACCGAACAAGAAACTCTTAAATGAGAGAAGAATGATTTTTTTTAATTATTATGAAATAAAACAAAACAAACAATATAGAATGAAAGGTTCAACGTGAAGAGCTCGTATTCTACATTGAATCCTACCTTATTGCTAAAAACTATACCCTGGATTTTAAATAAATTCAAAATGATATGATCAATGATATGCTGAAATTCCAAGCATTCCGGGGTGTTCAATGATTCTTACAACAATGTAAGGTAGGTATTATTGGTGTCATGCTTTTTGAATTTCTTAATGAACTTAGACTCTTGATTTGTGAAGTTTTGTTTTCTAGCAACCAATTCTTCTTTAACAACTTTCTCAACCCTAAGATTCAAGGTTGTGGTATAAAAATTTGGTTGTTGTTTATTTTTCAAAAATCTAAGTTCATTAATAAAGAGTTCTTTAAAATTCAGTTCAAAGCAGCAAATATTAAACACAGTTTTCTTATTCTGACAAACCTGATCTATTTCTTCTAAAATTTTCAGCTCCTCACTAAAAATTTCCTCAAAACTCGGATCTGACTCAACTTCTTATTCTTCTTCTGGACTTTCCGGAATGTAATTTATTTCTAGAGGTTGATTATTTGGTTGGTTCCCTGGATTGAAGATGTTAAGATCAGCAGTCAAATTCCCAAAGGACAACTTTATTTGACCAGTTCTACAGTTAATTAGAGCATTAGAAGTGGCTAAGAAAAGTCGTCCTAAGATGACAGGTGCATGTCCTTTGGGTTTGGAAACATGTTTGTAGGCTGTCTAAAAATCACAATAGATAGTTGATCCCCCATCAAACACCAATGATGGAAGTTACAATCTGACAACTCTCATATTTTTAAGGAGCCAAGACGAAGGTTACAAGGTGACGATCTGTGCAAAGCTCTAGCAAAAGAGGCTACAAATTGACGGTCTTTTCATATTAAAACACAGATATCTCACAAACCGTAAGGAATTCGACGAAACGGAGGAAGCGAACCGAAGCCTTTGGCTCGGTTCGGATGGCTCCGTCTCGTCAAGATAGTTGATTTTCATATATAATTCGTCCAATTCCGACTTACGGTTTGAAAGTTATGACCTGTTCTTCGTAGCAAGTTATGTTCTGAAGTCCGTCTACAAGATCGGACTTCGTCAGAACATTAGACTTAGCCTGAAGCTCGCCAAGCCCGCCTCAGGTTCGCCTCTGCATTACAGAGTCAAAACGCACAGGTCGAACCAGCGTTATAACCTCAAAACGCAGAGGTTATCCTTGTGATATAACATCAAAACGCAGAGTTACGGCCCAACTCTGCGTTTTTAACATCAAAACGCAGAGTTCATCTCTAAAACGGCCTAACTGTGCTTTTTCAGCCTTTAAACAGGCCCAACTGTGCGTTTTCAGCCTAAAACACAGAGTTAATCTCTAAAACAGCACGACCTGTGCGTTTTCAGCCTTTAAACAGGCCCAACTGTGCGTTTTCAGCCTAAAACGCAGAGTTAATCTCTAAAACAGCACGACCTGTGCGTTTTCAGCCTTTAAACAGGCCCAACTGTACGTTTTCAGCCTAAAACGCAGAGTTAATCTCTAAAACAGCACGACCTGTGCGTTTTCAGGCCTAACTCTGCGTTTCAGGTCCAGAAACGCACAGTTCAGGCCCAGAACGCTGTTTTCAGCATTTTGACTCGTTCAAAGCACTAACAGAATGGTTTCAAAACCGTTTTCCCCACGATTTGGGGAGCTGTTTAAGAGGGGGCGGTTATACCCCACTCAGCCCATTAAGGAGCGGATAAAAGGGGGGCAGTTACCACCCGTAACCCCCTATAAATATCAGAAACTCAATTGAGTTAAAGATCGGATTTTTCTCATCGAAAAAGAGGAATTCGGTCAAGGGGCTTTTGGATCTTAGACTTGGCAGCGGAGAGATCTTCGGCTTGGCAGCGTGGGGAAGATCGACGTTCATCCTTCCGCTACGTTCAACAACAGAGAGCTTTCATCCTTGGCTTATAAACCGATTTCGGTTAAATCTACTCTTTTTAAAAAGAGTTCAAACTGGTTCAGAGTTATCAACTCGGTCAGAGTTCAAAAAAACTTGCTCTGCAAGTTCTTCTAAGACTTGCCACGCAAGTTCTCCACAGCGTCAAATCGTGAGGAGAAGATATCGTTCCAGTGAATCAAGACATTCAGATCGTCAACGGAGAGCAAACTCGACGCGAGCATTCGAGGGAGGCACTCCATCGCCACCGTGAAGAACCCAGAATTAAACAAAGGGGAGAAATCAAATTCATTCTCCTCTCTTTTGTAATCGGAATCCAAATTGTAATCGATTTTGAGAGAATACAAGTCAAATTTTCTTTCATTGTCTTTTTACATCAAATTTTCCACAAACAATGTTGTGTTTCCAAGACTACAAAATCTACCAGAAAAATAAAATCTCTAACATTAATCAGAACATCATTTATCTCACTCATAAGGATCTTAACAGATCTATCAGCTAACTGTAATGTGCATCGGGTTTGTTTCTATTCACCTAAACCTAGTTGCTGGTAGACTGAATACGGAAGCAAGTTGACACTGGCCCCCAAGTCTAAAAGCGCCTTATCAATGTGAGTATTACCAATGACACATGAAATGACGGGGGAACCTAGATCTTTACGTTTTAAAGGTATGGGCTTTGAGAGAATATCACTGATATTGGCGATCAAAAAGACTTTCTTTGGAACATTTATTCTCCTCTTCTTAGTGCACAGTTCTTTTAAAAATTTAGCATAAGATAGAATTTGTTCAATTACATCTGAGAGAGGAATATTGACCTTAACCTGTTTGAAAGTTTCTAGGATTTTCTCCTCCTGAGGGGAGTATTTCCTAGGCCTGAGTCTATCTGGAAAGGGAGCAACTGGCCTAAACCTATCAAAAGCAGGCTCAGTTTGGGTTCTCGGTCATTTGAGAAAGGTGATTGTTGGATAGAGTCATCAGAAGAAGCAGAAGAAGGAATTTGTTCTGAATCAAGAGCTTGACTTGGAGGTGTTCTCACTTGATTATCGACCTGTTTTCTTGACCGTAGTGAATGGATTGCATTCACTTGAGCTTCAAATGATGAACTAGATCATGTATCCTTAAGGTTGACCATAGGTTGACTCGGAAATTTTCCTTTCTCTCACTCATAACATTAGCTAGTTGACTAAGTTGGGTTTCTAATCTAGCTATCGCTTGAGTGTTGGAGTTGAGTATTTGTCTGGTTGATTGCATAAAGGAATTTAGAGTGCTGGATGTTTGAGTCAACATATTCGTGGTTTGTGTAGAGGCCTTAATTATGGTTTTTAAACCCTTTTCCAAGACATTAAGATGTTTATCATGATCTGAATTGGGAGGAGTGTGAGTTACAGCTTGATGATGAGGAGACTGATTTTGATATGACAGATTGGTTTGTTGAAAATTTAGGGGAGAACTGAAAGGAACTGTGTTTCCCCTAAGAAATGGTTGGTTTGAAGTGGGAATGAAATTTTGGTTTTCGGGGAGGTTTCCTTATTCCATGCAAAATTAGGGTGATTTCTCCAACCCGGATTGTAGGTTATAGAAAATAGATCATTCATAGGACACTAGAATGCAGCGTTAACCTGTCCTAGTGGCTGATTTTTTCCTAAGAGAGGGCATTCTTCTGAAATATGGGATGGTAAAAGACAGTTGTGACAACCTGAGGCAGAAGCTTGATTGATTTGAGCCGGTGCTCTTTCCTTAATTTCTAAAGCTTCTAACCTACGCATGATTGTAGCCATATTAGCTTCAGATGCAATGTTCGACTCTAAGGAAATACCACTGGACTTAGGTTGGGGAACGGATGAAACTCTATCATCACAGTGTTCTCACTGCATGGTTTTCTCAGATAGACTCTCTAAAAATTCCTAAACTTTGTCGGTGTTTTTCCTCATGAAATCCCCTTGGCACATCGACTCTAATAGCTTGTTTGGATTTGTAGGGGGTGAAGGGAAGTTAAGGGAAACTAAGTGAGAGAATGGAAGGGAAGGGAAGGGAGTTCCCTTCCCCTTGGTTACACCCCAATTTGGGGGATAACAAATTCTATACTATTAGGCGGTGAACCAAGGGGAACTAGGGTGAATAACTTCACCTTCTAAATATTCCCAAACAAGGTGAATGGAGGTGAATGGTTCCCCAAACTTCCCTTCACCCTTATTCCCCTCAATCCAAACATGCCCTAAAGAAGTTTTTGAAGAATAATCCAATCCTTCATAAATGATTTGGGTATAATCGCCACTTCTTGAGACCGTGATGAGGACATTGGATAAGAAGGTCTTTGAATCGGTCAAAATACTTCCAGAAAGGTTCTCCTGGGACAATTTTAAAATTCATGATGCTGTTTCTTAGCTTAACCGTTTTATGGATCATGAATTTTTTTAAGAAAAACGGTGACAAATTCATCCCAAATTGAAATGGAATTTATGGGTAAGCTATATGGCTATTTTTTTTGCCTTGTCCTTGAGAGCAAATGGAATAAATCTGAGTTTGATTACATCTTCAGTTAATTCTCTCATTTTAACCATAATACATACTTCCTCAAATTCTAAGATAAAAATATAAGCATATTCAGTTTCATTCCTAAGAAATTTAGGAAGCATATTTATATAATACGGTCGAAGCTCAAAGTTAGTTCCATTTGCCTCAGGGAATGCAAGACGTGATTGCATTCCTAATGGGATAGTATATATCTTGATTAGGATACACTATTTCTATGATTGGTTCAAAACAAATTAAACGATGTGTATTATCCCTAATCCACGCTCTCATACACTAAAACAATTTCTTTTTATACTTTTTTGAAGAAAAATAAAAGTTAGTTTTTTTATGATAAGAAAAAGGTGATAAAGGAAAAACCTAATTAAAACAAATAAAAACAACCACTTTTCAATCACTCTAAATTCTAAGATTAAGCCTAACTCAGCTAGACCAGCTCCTAACTAAAAATTTCTTAGGTGAAAAGATCAAAGTTTTACTCGGTCAGTTAGCCAGGTAAGGATAGTATTAGAAGGCGATCAGAGATCAATTAAGTACCTCGTTCCTTGCAAAGCTCTTTACACAACTCCTAAACCTTGCCTTAGACACGAACTAATCCAAGAATACTTGAACCGTTTCACTTAGGGTTTTCTTGTTCCTTATTGAGCTTGAGTCCTTAGGGGCCAACGTCTAATGAGTTTTAGGAGGCTTGGGCTTGTGAAGTGAGAAATTAGTGATTTGTGGGCTAAAAAAATAGTGATGAAATCCCTCATCTTATCTTGATTAGGGGGTTTTACCCTTAAAAATATTTTCAAGTGTGTACCAAATCAAGATGCTCAAATCACTTTGGTGAATTCCTACTATTATATGCAATACAACCCTAGGAATTAAAATCGACTAAAAAAGATGGTAAAATAGAATTTTTTTTAATTAGGGTTAACAATCAAACAATTATGAGAATAGGGAATATTGTTTGAATTTATTATCTTGTTAGTAAATATCCAAGTGGATGGTGTATTTTATTATGGTCGACAAAAATAAAATCTTTATTAAGTCCTAATTGTCTTTAATTGTAAAGAAGTAACTAATGGGTGAAATTGGAAATTCTAGAAAGAAGAGTTACCTCAAGCAAATCCAAAATATGAATCAAACCTCAAGCAATTCTTCAAATCCTTGATCTTTAATCCTTAATCTTCAACTGACGGGACATAAATATGTACCAAAAGTTACAAGTGCACAACAAACCAAGTTATAGTATAAAAAGTTATCGATCCCACGAGGAAGGTATTTGTAAGAAATAATTAGAATCGGCTCTTATATTGTGTACGTGACAATTAGGAGTGATGGATATGTGTGATTGTGGGGAAATATGAGGATTGTTGTGAATATATGCAAGTGACAATAAAAATGAGATTAAGAGGAAAGAAGAAAGAATCAAAGGAAAACTAAAAAAGCAAGAACGAAAAGAAAATTTAAGAAAGTTAAGATGGAGGATTTAATTAAAGATATAAGAAATCTGAAATTAAATCCACTAGCTAATCTCACTTATAAGATATGAATCATTCTCTTTTTCATATTCTATTTTAAATTTACTAAGTATAGATTATCAAACCACTCAAGGGAAGTATAACCTATCAAATTATCATCCAAGTAAAATTATTGCTCATGAAAAGAATAACAACTAAATAGTAATTCTAGAATTCCTTCTACCAATTAGTTCTTTAGTTGAAAGCATGAACAATTTAAGCATGAGAGAATAATTAATAAATCATAAGAAAAATAAAGCTAGTTTCATGCAATTTCTAGAGTTTCAATAAGAATTAATTCCACATCTAAGAAAAGGGTAATTCCGTAGAGGGTTCTAGCCTCAAGGTGAATCAAAGAAAATAAAAACAAGCAAAAAGAAAAACTAATCCCAAGAGGGTTCTAGTCTCAAGGCGAATAGTGTAAGAAGATAAAATCTAATATACAAAATAAATTGTAAGAACTAAACTACAATAAATTGCAAGAATTAAATGCAAGAAATTAAAACAAGTGAACAAAAGCATGAAAGCAAATTTACACTACAAGACATTAATATAAATCTAAACTACTAAGCAATAAGAAAAGAAATAAAAGAGAAAATAAAAACAAACCTCTAAATTAATCTTCATCTTCATCATCCAACAAAGGGAAAAAAATATGAAGTGGTGGAAAAAAATTATTTTATTAATTGTAACAAAAAGTTACAAATTTGGAAGGTCTTCTTAATTAAGAGTAACCATTCTCTCCAAATAGAGATACAAAATTTTTCACATGCTCAACCCCTTACTCTCTACCCTTATTTATAGTAAGCATCGATGAATGTGCGCCATTGGATCGAATTCTTATCCAAAACCCTTGATTTTTAACCTTTGATTCATAACAGAATCGTCATCATCGATGCTGGAATCGATGCTGGCATCGATGTCCTATCAAAATTCTGACTTCATGGTTGGCTTTGTCTCATCGAGATAGACGATTTTCATATATTATATGTTAAATTCCGCCTTCCGGATTAGGAGATATCGTCGTTTCTTTGCGGCCAATCATCTTGAATATAATTTCTCTTCATATTGGATTTTTGATTTTCTCTGGCTTCTACAGGCTACTCTGCTTGATTTTGGGCTTTAATAAAAGGTTACAAAATAAGGAAGTTGGAGTCTTTTGGGCTTTTATTTATTATTTTTTTTATTAACCTACAATTAAAGATAAAAATAATTATTAGTGGTATATTTATTCATGTAAAATAGATAACGAGGATATAAAATTATAATAAAAATATGATTATCAAGCAGCAGCAACAACAGCAACGACATCATCGGCGCCTGAATCAGCGACAAGGGCCGACCTATCGCCAAGGGAGAAAGCGACAAAGGGTACCCTAAGAATCGACCCCTTACTAAACAAAGCAAACAAGAGGGATCCGAGGAAGGAGGTCGCTAAGAAGTCAGCCCACCTCAGCTAGAGATCTTGGCATCTTTTCATGTCTAAGCCCAAGACACATAAAACTCCCCAAGGTAATTAAATTAATGGTACTATCTTCATACAAGATATTTTTCCTGATGTATATCTATATGCAGCTTTCATCGATCGATCGTTATCGACTCGGTCAACTTTTATTCAAAAGACCTTGGCACCTACTCAGGGTAAGACCAAGGCGCGTCATCGACAAAAGTCGTTGGTACCCTCTCGGGTTGAAACCAAGGCACGCCTCGACTCGTACGGCTTCGACTCAAAAGACCTTGGCACCTACTCAGGGTAAGACCAAGACGTGCCGTCGACAAAAGCCCTTGGTACCCTCTCAAGGTAAAACTAAGGCATGACTCGACTTCATCGGCTTTGACTTAAAAAACCTTGGCACCTAATCAGGGTAAGATCAAGGCGCATAGTTAACAAAAGCCCTGGGTACCCTCTCAGGGTATAACCAAGGCACGCCTTGACTCGATCGGCTTCAACTCGAAAGACCTTGGCATCTTCCTAAGCCCAAGGCACGTATCCTAAGACCTTGGTGACATTACGCGCAAACCCAATGCACGCACCCGAGTCATCCTAACCTAAAAAACCAACTGCTACTTGAAGGTATGCGGTCGAGTCACCCCATTCGTCGTATGCGGCCAAGTTGCCTCGACTCTATATTAAATATGGACTCAAACAAAGCATGAGACTGATGCAAAGCAAGAAAGATACAAAAATTAAGAAGGCAAAAATCTAACTTTTTATTCGTATATCAAAAAATATTTACATCGACAAAAATAAAAAGAACAGATACATGAAGCTCTCATGGAGCTCGACTTGGATCCGGAGTAGGACTTGTTGACCTTCTTGTTTTGATAATGTTTAACAAACAATTTACCACTAATGTTGTTTGTTTAGTGTTTGTGTATTTTTATTTATTGTAGACAAACAACAAGTTGGAGGATAGATGGAATTGTGCTTCAACGATCATATCTAATGGAGGTTCACGGAATTGTGGAGTGAAGTCTACGCAATTCAAAGTTAAAGATTCAAGTTCAAGCTTCATCCGCAAGTGTACCAAGATAGAGCTTCGTTGAAGATCACAAGCTTGGGTAAATTTAGTTGTAGGTTTATATTATGTGTGTTAGTACTTTAAGCTCAATCATATACACACTTACACGTTTTGGTTTTGTATATATATAGTTATATATATACATATATATTTTGATTTGATAGTTTTTAAGTTATAATATGAAACAATTAAATATAATTAGAAAACATATTTTTGTTTCATACTTACATGCATATATATGATTTCATTAATATCAATTTTATTTAGTTCAATAAAATCATATTTACTTTTGAAATGTTTGCAAAATATGAAAATATTATTTTCTTGGTTTATGGACTTAACAACAATCATATATATCTTTTATTAAGTCTATATAATCATTTTGTAATGTTTCAGAACATGGTTAAGCTAAAATGTCAAAACTCATATGTTTACATTTTTATGTTTTGGACTATTTTGCAAATTAATGATCTTTTTCATTTGGGAGGTTCTTTTTAAAAACCAGTTTTTGTAACATGTTTATCATCATGTCTATAATCATTTTCCAAAGTTTTACATTTTTCTGAATTTGTTTGATATTTTTAAACAGGGTTTTAAAATCAGAAAACTGTTTTCAAACCTGTGTTTCTCATGTATCAGTTTGCAATCGACTGCCACGGTCGACCGCCTTGAGTCCAGAGACTCAGAATGTTTTTGATGGCTCACAGTCGACCGTGGCGGTCGACCGGATTAAGTCCAGAAAGTTTTACGGTCGACGGCTACGGTCGACCAGATGTTTTCCTGAGCCCAAAATTTGCCTCTAAGCTGCTTGCGGTCGACCACATATTTTTATGGTCAATCGTCGATTGCCCAACGGCTATATTGGGTATAGAATCATAAATCTGATTCTCTATGATTTTATTTGATTTGTTTTGGGATTTTGGCTGTTGGTTTCTCTTCCTATATAAACCCCTCAAACCCTAACTATCAGAGATATCCAAGAAAGTTTTTAAAACAAGTATAGTTTGGTTTTAAAGTTTGTTTAATGTTTGTTTAAAAGAGTTTTGTTTGTGAAGAAGTTTTTCACAAGTGGAGGAAATCATCTATATTCATTGGGCTTCATTTTAATCCATCTCTCCATTTTGTTTTTCAGAGAAGAATTTCTAAACTCAATACTAGCTTTGTATTATTTCTTTGTTATTTATCATTTTCATTAAGCTAGGGTTTACATTGAGTTTATGATTGATTTTTTCATTGCTTACACACATAACCATTGAGCTTATTGTATTTGCATACATTGTATAATTGGGTTGTGGGGAGTTGTAACAATTGAGAGTGAGCTTGATTGAGTTCTCATCTATTGTAGAGAACAACTATTGTTGTATTCGTGATTAATTGTGAGATTCATTTTATAATACACTTGTACACCGAGAGAAGTATGTGGTGTGAGTCGGGGATCGTCCCAAGAGGAGTGGGGTAGGTAACATACCTAGAGAGAGGTTGTCATTCTTAACACTTGAGGGAGACACGTCTGTGACCAACACTTGAGAGGGTGTAGAGTGAGATTGCAAGAGTGTTAACTGTAAAGTTTTCGGTTAGCTAGAAAACCGAGTGTGAGGTATAAACGTTATTCGGGTGAACGTAGAAAACCCGGTTGTGATAGTGGATTTCTCCCCGGGAGTGGGGAGCAGAGACATAGGACGGAAGGTCCGAACTCCGTGATCATATTATGTGTTTGCATTGTTTATATTGCCCTATCACAATTGTATCTTTAGTTTAGATTATTTACCCTTGTGTTAATTTATATATCCTTACATATATTTCATCATATACCTCTTTGATATGATATATCTCTTTGTTCATATTGCATATTCTTGCTCATAACATATTGTATATCTATCTTACAAGAATAATTTATTAATAAGTTTTAATTGATATAAAATCGGATTAGATTAGCATAAGACCCTAATCACCCCCTCTAGGGTCTAACAGGACTGGGAAGCACAGAACTAGCCTCAGGATCGGGAGCTAGTTGAGGAGAAGCGGGGGTGTCCTCTTCGTCGTGATCACCCTTTGACTAGCTAATCCAGCTATCTACTTTAGAGCCTTCTGCCGACTCCTCACCTCTCTCATCCCTATTTTCTACATCCAGCACTAGCACACCTCCCTTCATCTCTATCTCCTTCAAAATGCTGAGGCAATTAGCGACCTAGGAGGGGTAATTGAGATGGTCCGGGTCGGGTTGGGACTCAAGAGAGATCTGCCCTAGCAGGAAGTCGAAGCCAACATTGCAAGCTAGAGCCACTTCTACCTTGCCCAGGGGGTTGTCTCGATATTTCTCCATAACTTCCCCCTGATAAGCCTCAGACTCCAGAAAAGCGAGGCAAGCTTGCAGAGATTGGACCTCAGCGAGGGATGACTCGCGTTGTTGCTCGGCCTACAGAGCAGCCTGGACGCTCTCCTCCCTAAGCTCCTTGTTAGCCCACTGCTCCTCCTCCAGGTCGAGCTTCAATCTATGGGTTGCCAGGCGATCCGACCGAGCATATTCCTGAGCATTAAGCCTCTTACGCTTCTCAACCTCGACCTCTTCAGACATGTACCTAATTCCATCATCCTGCTCGAGGATGTCATTCTAGAGGTGGTCGGCTTCCTCCTTAAGCTTAGCAATTGTAGCCGACTGCTTGCTGCGATGCGCCTAGAACCCCTCAATCATTTTCTACCGAATCTCCAACTCCTGGCGCCACTTTCCATCACTTAGTTTCCAGGCGACCAGCTCGACCTCCATGATAGCAACCCATCACTTTCCTCATAAATGTGCCTCGAAAGTTGCCAACCGACGATTGTTGAACTTTCACTCATACTAGCCAACCGAGTTTGAGTGAAAGGGGGCCATTGTTATGGTCTGCAAATAATTAAGTGTTAATCTTCCTTGAGTTGTCAACATGCATCCTACTCCAAGCCTACTAGACATGATCAGAGCCCAGATGAGTCGAACCACTCCTGCGGCTGACTCCACAGGCCGACACCTTACATGTCTAACTCGAAAGACGATACTTGTCAACCTACTTATCAGATCAATCCTACAAGCCTCCACACTTGGCCTACTATCTCAGCCGATAACTCTCAAGGCTGACTAAAAGGACGATATTTGTCATCTCACTCGAAGAGCCGAGTCAAGAGGCCGTGCGTCCTCGAACTCCACACAAACAGCTGCCCCTCCTCATCACAGCTGGTGCCACCAACCTTCATGACTCATCACTTACCAACCCCCCTTAATAATCCTCACATCCAATCATGGATGACTCATCCACTTCAGCATCCGACACCTGTAGAGACACCTGCCGGTCAGCTGCCTGTCTGAACTCAGCTACAGTTACCTTCATGCTTTTCCGATCTACTATAAAAGGGAGTTGCACTGCATGAGGTAACTTTTCTGCTTTCATGTAGCTCTGATCAATTCCTATCACTATATTTTCTCACTTGATCGTCGGAGGAACAACCAGAGAACTCAACTCCGGCCTCTCACGAGTTCTTCATATGCTCGGAAGAACAACAATCTAAAGAGCCATTCATCTGAAGAATTTGAGGACCTTAACTCTACTCTAATCCACAACTAAACCCCCCTTTTGATAACTAACATCAACAAAAATAATAACATGATACTTTTCTCATGAATAAGATAACACTAACAACATCACGTGACATTTTGCAGTTTTTTCCTTTTGACATTAAAGTTTTTGGGTCTAATTGCATATTTGGCTCAGGAAAAAAAACCAAAAGTTCATCGGAGCTAGAAAAAATAATGAGATGAATGTAAAAAAATAATATAAATCTAGTAATTTAACCCATGTTTTTGTAACGTTGTCTAGGTTGGAAAGGAACCAAATAACTAACAAATAGCTTGTTAATTGTTCATCTAACTATTCGGTCATATTCGATTCAATAGTTCATTTACAAGTAAATTAGTTTTTAGTATTTAGATCATAAATGAATATAATTTAAATAGTATTTGTTTAGAGTTTTATTCACTATAATTTGTATTTCTACATGCATGGTATTATTTTTGACCCATTTTCATTGTCTAATGTAAGTTCTGTAACCTTTACTAAAAGAGTTCTATGTTAGTTTTTAAATCAAATTTCTTTAACCAAATAAAAGTTTCTTCTTAATTTCGTAGTTGAAAATTCATAAACTATAAATTATTCTATCGATTAAATTTACTATAATATTTGATAAATATTCGTGTATACTTGAAACATGTTTGTATTCAAATTCAAGTTTGAATTCAAAGAGATTCAGAGATTACTATTCGAATTTGAAAATTTTAAACAAGTACAAAGATGAACAATGTGTTATTTAATCTATTTGCTTCCACCCCTATATATATATATATCTATATATATATATATACCCCAAAAGCTTTCAGATTTTTCACTTTACTACCCTTAGTTATGGAAATGAGAGATTTTCCTTTCAAAAAATCTCACTTGACGCTCATTATTCTAATTTAGAATATCTTAACTGGTAATATTTGTTAAAATTACTATTACACCTGTCAAATTCCCATTTAAAAATAGAATTAGGATATGTTTAAAATAGGATTACAGCAATTTTTACAGTAAATTTGACAAAGTTAAATGAGTTCAAAAGTTCTAAATTTTTCTATGTGAATGTCGCATGAGAATTTTCTTTTGGGGGTTGGGGTGGAGGGTGGGGGTGGGGGGTGGGGGGGGTTCTCATATGTGCATAATCAAGGATAGTTAAGTGTAAATTCTAAAAATTTTAGGGTATGTAAATGCTGCCATAAACAAGTGAAGATGTATAAATTCAAATTAGGAAAGACTAAAGGGTTTGGAAGTGCAATTAAGCCTAGAATGAATATCCCCTTGAAGTTGGCTCTTTGTTCAATTTTGTGATTGTACGTTAGATAATGTTTCAGTAAATTCTAAAACACCATCATCGATGTTTTTGGTGTGATTAATCCATAAAACCTTTTCCCACTAACTAATAGGAACGATTAATGAAGGCTATACTAAATTAACATGTGATTTGCACACGACATGTATAGCCTAGAATCCCATCAGTATTCTAGAACTTACCGTGGAAAAAAAAATTGATAACCAAATAAGTCTAATATACGATTTGATTAAACTCTATTCTTTAAACATCAAATACTGAAAAAGCATTAATTTTTTATTAAATACCTATAAAATGGTAAATATAATTCAAACAATTAGGAGGAAAAATGCCGAAATTACATGGGTCCGTTCACACGTTCACCTCTTGGGCCTCCGGCCCACACGTGCTCGTCTCTCCGCCCCCGCCCTCATTTTTTCCCCCTAAATCGGCCGGCAGCGGCACTCTCTCTCTCACTCTCGACCTCTCCATCTCCACCTCTCCTCAGCCCCTTCTTCCTCCTCCCCCTCCGTACTTTCTCGCCGCGAAAACAAGATGAGCATGTGGAACTACGTGGTGACGGCCCACAAGCCCACCAACGTCACCCACTCCTGCGTCGGCAACTTCACCTCCCCTCACGAGCTTAACCTCATCATCGCGTTCGCCCCCCTCCCCTCTCCCTCTTTTCTAGGGTTTTTCTTGGGATTCTAGGGTTTTGCTCCAGTCTCAATCGCTTTCTGATCCTGTCGTTCTTATAATTTGCAGGAAATGTACTCGAATCGAGATTCATTACCTCACTCCCCATGGCCTACAGGTATTTTGAAACCACAAATCGATTTCGACCAGTAAAGCTCGCTCTTTTTTTTTTTTTGCTGTAATGCAAGAATTTACAAAAGATTAAACCCTAGAAGGCTTTGAGTACACCCGATTTCTCCTAGAATTTGATCAGAACATTAGCCGAAATCCATTAAAAATTTAACTTTTATGATATTATTCGAACTGATTTTTTTTGGGGGGGAAGACTGTCTTTGTTGAGTTCTGACATCTTAGAATCCGAATCTACTGTAGTTTTGGATTAGAACCAGCTCTTTTGTTTGGTTCAAAATTTTTTCCGCCCATGATATAATGACCAGTTAAGGCATCGTTGTATAGTATTCATTAGTCTAACAAATTTACGTGTGCTGTGATGGTGGAAGTTTATCGTTGTTCTGAATGTCAGTTAGTTGTTTATTGCACTGATTATACTGTTCTTTCGGCTAAGGAGATTGATCAATCTGTATCTTTTATCATCTTTTGTATCGATTCCTTGTGGTTGCTTGTTATATGTTTTACATTATTCTTGAGTATCAGGTGTTAATACTTGTTGATGTTTTGTTTCTCGATTTTTTTTAATTTTTTTTAAAAATAATCCTGGGTATATGTTGCAGCCTATGCTGGATGTTCCAATATATGGAAGAATTGCGACTCTTGAACTCTTTAGACCTCATGTGAGTAGTCTATGCTTATGCTTTCTGTACTATACTTATACCGAGTTTCTGTTGAGTTATGGTTTCTGGTATTAAAGGAGCTTATTCCTTAATCTTGTTTCTTTTGTAGGGTGAACAACAAGATTTCCTATTTATTGCCACAGAAAGATACAAATTTTGTGTACTTCAATGGGATGCAGAAGCGTCAGAGCTCATTACAAGGTTAGAGAACAATGAAACATGCATAATTAGTTTTTTTTAATATACTTTTCCTAGGTGTAACTAACCTAGCATGCTATTCTTTTAGTCTAACATATATGATGATTGTCAGCAACATTGGGCATGGTTAATCTCTTTTCTGCACTTAATCTGACAAACAATCTTTTTTTAAAGAATTTGGTATGTGAGTTATAATTGAATTTGTTAAGAAAAATCTATCTGATTGCACTCAAGAAAAGCTTTCTTTATATTTTATGTGAAATTCTCCCAAGTAAAATAGTACGTTCAAAATAATTTTTGCAGTAAATGATAATGCTATACATTTTTTGCCTG
>BQKN01062644.1:74126-96737 GCA_022839385.1 Asparagus kiusianus
ATATATAGGGATACAACTCTATAATGGAAGAATGTTATTTTTGGTTTGTAAAATCACCATCTTTGCATGTAAATGACTCAGATCTCACTTTATAGCCTGATGTTGAATTCTCATGCTTCGGACTCTCATTTTTTTGTAAGATGCATGTAACATGTAAATGCATGTATGCAAGGATGGCTACACGAAACACGGGCAAAGGAGGGATATGACATGAATAAATGGGAAACGAAGAGAAAAGGGAAAAAGAATACCAATAAATAATGGTACAACAACTGCAAGGAAAAGGAAATACACATCAAATAAAAGATGAGCGATATTCCTACTATGTTTATTCATGACCGGTCTTGACCATCACATCATTCAACCATTTTGGCTGTGGATGCTATGTATTTGCAATTCATTGTTCATGCCAATGTAGTTAAACTTTAAGTAGGGGTCACTTTCACTTCTGTAGTCTGATTCAGTTTTCCCCAGCTAGTCATTTTTTATTATTAATAGTAATAATTTTGTGTTTGCTATCTTAGCTGTTAGCCACTACAGTTTGGTTGTCAGTCAGGAGAGAGGACATTAAAAAAATTGCAGAACATAAGGAAGCTTTGCATTTGATGTTCATAGGAAGGGTAAATCTTAGACCAGACAACATGGCCTTTGCCTTGTCAAAGCTGATGTTTTAAGAACTTTGCTCATTTTGTTAAGTTCTTGCTGTTAGCTATGCTGTTTGCAGTTGGAGGTACACCAATTATAGTTACAAATTGCCTTTTTTCTTATATGAACCTTGGTGAGAGATCTTTCTCGAGAAGGTCTTGAAGTGTCTTTTACTGGATGATCTTTGAGTTTTTTGGGAGAAAGATTCCTGACATGGTCCTAATCTATGAAGCACCGACTCTTGCAAACATCCCCCGAGTCTGTGTCCGACGCTTGTCGAAGACGGACACACGTTCGACACGCGTTCGACACGCGTTCGACACCCGTCAGACACGTCGTCAACGGCGCCGACATGGTCAACTCCGCCGACTCGCGGCAGACACGGGGTGGACACGACGAGATTGAGGGCGTCACGGCAAAACCCAAATCTGAAACCCGAAACCCAAACCCTAACCCTAGTTGTCAGAACTTACCTGAATTCTCGTCGAAAGGGCTCTTGCAAAGAAGTGAAGAACAACCGCTAGCTCTCAGTCTCGTCCTCGTCGTCGTCGTCGTCGATCATCCCCGGCAACGGTTCGTCGTCGTCGATCATCTCCAAGACACGGTCAGTCTCTCCTCTCTCTCTCTCCGATCGCTCTCTCTCCCCGATCGCGCGCTCTCTCCCCCCGATCTCTCTCTCTCTCTCCGATCGTTCTCTCTCTCCGATCGCTCTCCCCGAGCGCGCTCTCTCTCTCTCCGATCTCTCTCTCTCTCTTATCGTTCTCTCTAAGATTCTCTCTTTTATCGTTCTCTTTGATTCTCTCTTTTATCATTCTCTTTGATTCTCTCTCTCATTCTCTCATTCTCCCTTTTTTATCTCTCGATCCGATTCTCTCTCTCTCTCTTTACTGTTATTGTTTTTAATTTTAATTCTTTGTTATTATTTTCGTTTTTACTGTATAAAAATATGAGAATAACATAAAAATGCTAGAATAATATATAAATTAGAACTAGGATTCATACTATTACTGTTAATTAATTAGTTAATTAATTAGGGTTTCATTTTTTAATTTACTGTTAATTATGATTTTAGCAAGGTTGCTGATAGCGGATCGCGGCGCGTCGTGGCGAGGTACCGCTAAGGCTATATCAGGCTATTGCGGTGAAATCACGGCAAATAGCGCACAGTCAAATAGCGGTCAATTTTAAATATATGTAAATATCCTAAATAATAAGAAAATTCATAAAAAAATCTAAAAATTCAATTAGTTGTAAATTTCTTGTATTATCAGTAAATAACAATTAATAGGCTTGTTGTATGAATGAAACTATGGAGAAATTCAAGAAATATAGCATCATAATGTGTGATAGCGGGTTTAGCCGCTTTTAACCGCAAAAATCCGCTTTAAACCGCGAAAATCCGCTTTTAACCGTGAAAACCCGCTTTTAACCCGTTAAAATCCGCTTTTACGCGCTATTCGAATGAATAGCGGAATTTCCCGCTTAAGCCAGCCGTGAAACCCCTACGCGTAGCGCTGAAGGGCCGCGACCGCTATTCGCGCCGCTATAGCCCCGCTTTTGGCCGCTATTTACAACACTGGATTTTAGTTACTGTTTTACTATTATTAATTTTATAATTTATTATTATTGCTATTGTATTTTACAGAAATGAAACAAGACGGGAGTTCTAGTGGTAGTGGAGTACAAGATGACAAATGACCGCTTTGAAAATATGTTACCAAATTGGAGAAAAGGGGGGGGACGGTAGGAGGAAATTAGAAATGGAGATGTAATTATTACAAAGAGGATTTTACCGGTTCACACTCAAGAGTTAAAAATCACCTCTTGAGATTAAGCGGGACTGAAATTAAGATGTGTTCCAAGTCAACATCCGAAAACCTAAGGGAGTTTCAAATGACGTTGGATCAAGCTGAGGCGAGGTTGAGGGCTTCTAAGCTTAAGATGCCAGTTTTGCCTATATCTTCGACTGCAAGTACGACCGGTATAGGTGCAAGTGCAAGCATGCCGATTGGTGCAGGTGAATCTAAGAGGAGGAGGGGGCCTAATACCGTGGAACAAGTATTCAATATAGGAGCAAGGGAGGAATTGGATGCGTTGATTAGTAGGATGTTCTACACCGGGGGATTGTCCTTCAACTTGAAAAGGAATCCATATTATGCTAAGGTTTTTGCATATGTCACAAGCAATCCATCTCTGGCTACAAGCCTCTCGGTTACAATTCCATAAGGACCACTATCTTACAACGTGAGAAAACTCACGTAGAGAGGTTAATGGAGCTCATCAGGGACACATGGCAACAGAAAGGGGTCTCCATTTGTAGTGATGGGTGGGCGGATGCACAAAGAAGGCCCATCATCAATTTTATGACTGTATGTGAGGGTAAGCCAATGTTCTTAAATGTCGTGAATGCCAAGGGAGAAGTCAAGAATAAGTATTTTATCCAAGCACAGCTAGAAAAGTGTATCACAGAGGTGGGACCAAAAAATGTCATTCAAATCATAACCGATAATGCTTCGGCATGTAAAACCGCGGGAGGGTTTGTGGAAGGCACCTGACCTCACATATTTTGGACTCCTTATGTAGTTCATACACTCAATCTTGCTATCAAGAATATTTGTGCGGCTAAGAACACAGAAGCAAATGCTATGGCTTATGCACAATTACATTGGATTACAGAGATCTTCGATGATGCATTGTTTATGAAGAACTTCATCATGAATCACTCTATGCGGCTTTCCATGTTTAATGATTATTCCAAGATGAAGCTCCTATCGATTGCCGACACAAGATTTGTCTTGTGGATTATTATTTTGAAGAGGTTTAAGGTCGTCAAGAGAGGTCTCCAAGACATGGTCCTTAGTGATCGATGGAGCTTGTATAGAGAAGATGATGTGGGAAAAGCTCAATTTGTGAAAGAGAAAGTCCTCGATGATTTGTGGTGGAACAAGATAGATTTTATTCTTGACTTCACTGGCCCAATCTATGAAATGATAAGGGTCACTGACACCGATACACCATGTCTTCATTTGGTGTATGATGTGTAAGATACAATGATGATTGAGAAGGTGAAGCAAGCTATTTATAGGCATGAGGGTAAAATGGATAACGATGAATCTCCTTTTTATGAGGTGGTTCACAAGATCTTGGTGGATCGATGGAACAATAGCAACACCCCGTTTCAGTGCTTGGCACACTCTTTAGTTCCAAGGTAATATTTCACATTTCACTCTTTAATGTAAATATTTCTATTACTTAATACCTTGTGGGCTAATTCATGTTATTAACGAACATAGGTACTATCATTCCACATGGCTCAATGAGAACATCAATCGGCAAGTTCCAAATCAAGATCTTGAGATCTCTACAGAAAGAGCAAAGTACTTAAGAAGATACTATCCTAAACCTGATGAACGACGGGCAGTGAACTTGGAATATGCTAAGTTTGTGGGGGCTTTGGAGGCTTTTAGTGATCCAGATTCTCTTTCCGATAGAGCACATATGGATCCTAAGTTATGGTGGCTTCTTTATGGTGCAAGTACTCCAAATTTGCAATCATTGGCCGTAAAGCTTCTAGGCCAACCTTGTTCCTCTTCTTGTTGTGAACGGAATTGGAGTACGTATGGTTTCATTCACTCCTTAAAGAGGAACAAGCTAACCCTGGCACGTGCGGAGGATCTTGTTTATGTTCACACCAACCTTCGGTTACTTTCTCGAAGTTCGGATGAGTATATGGAAGGGGAATCAAGAATGTGGGATGTTGGTGGAGATGCCTTTGACTCATTTTAAGGTGCCAGTATTTTAGATGTTGCCGCCCTTTCTCTTGACGAGCCCACGATGGAGGCCGTTGTGTTTGAGGAGGATGAAGGAGTTGAAACCATAGAATGATCTTTTGATGTTTTAACTTGAGAATTTTATTTTTAAGATACACTTTTGGTTGTAATTTTTGCAATGTTAGTAACTTAGTATTTTGTAGCTATGGAACTAGTTGCAACTTGAATTTTATTCTCTTGTATTTTGATATACTCAAGATGAAAGTAATGAAAATTAAAATTTGGTATTATCTTCAAATCAATTACATAACTTACATTTGTCATTGATTATACAAGCCGATGTTACATAATAATATAACATAAAAAATTGATCTATTTTTTTATATATTCATCTTCTCTTTCTTGTCTTCTTTAACATTATTGTCTTCAATTCTCCAAGAGATCATTGTCATCCCGACGTCTTAATTCACACCTGCAACACACACTTTCCTTTAGTTTCTTATTTATAATCTCCACTTTACATAACAAAGAATATGAAAAGAATTTAATTCAATATTGATCTATATATAATAATAATATTAAAAAAACCTAACTGTGCCGCCGTGTCCTATTTTTTGGGTTTTGCCGTGTCCATGTCCGTGTCGCTGTGTCCGTGTCCGTGCTTCATAGGTCCTAATAAGGTTGGGGGAGATAATGCTCAAGCTAAACAAAGTTCATCTCAGATGTCCCCCGTTTCATTATTGTAGGTTTCTAAATCATGCATATTTAGTTGGGACATTCTTCTTTCATTTGTATAGTTTTCTCTTGTAACCTGGTGTTTCTTTCTTGAAATACCATCATGCAATCTAATCTGGGACTAAACTTTGTTTACTAATTGTGCTAATGCACATGCTATACTTCTTTTTTATCCTTTATCTGTGATTATCTAAGTCTATTTTAAAGTATGCCGTCTTTCTGTCAAGTGGAAGTGACTACAAAGTCAAAATAATGTTTTCTTATGCTTTTGCTGCTACAGGATAATAAAGATGCTCGACATGTCAAAACATATGAGGTTGCTCTCAAGGAGAAAGACTTTGTTGAGGGCCCATGGTCACAGAATAATCTTGATAATGGAGCTGGGCTGCTGATTCCTGTCCCTATGCCTCTTGGTGGTGTTATTATTATTGGGGAGGAGACTATTGTCTATTGCAGTGCAAATTCATTCAAAGCTATACCGATCAAACCAGTAGGTGTAGTGGTGTACCCTGATTAGCTGCGGCCGTAGGCACATCCACCCAAATGGACATAGAGATGCGCATATGCATAGACATGCATATAGAACACAAACACATGTACACATAAACATAAACCTGTGCGCATAAACACATTGTTTTAAATATCCCCGATATATTGGCTGATGTATTCTTTTATTAGGCTTGCTGCAAAATGATGGTCTTAATATTCTTTGCCACTTTTTGCAATATTTGGGCTAAATATCTCCTATATGGCTAATATATTCTTTTATTAAGCTTGGCACAAGACAATATTGTCTTAATATCCTTTACCACTTTTGACAATTTTTGGGCGACATATCGTAGTTTTCCTTGCACATCATGTGATATTTCAGCCTAAAAAAACGGCTAAAATATTGCAATGTGGATTTGGATGTTTATTTGTTTTAGAGATCGATTTGGATTTATGGTTCAGTTGAGGTCTAAACCCTAACAAAAATCTACATATGTAAATAACCGGAAATAAGATTTAGGGTTCAATTCAGGCCAATCTTTTACAGAAGTATTGGAAAAGATACAAATTTTCTCACCTCCATTCTATGGTGCATCAAGTATGAATACACAAACTATCCAATATGACACCCAACATTTATTGAATATCTCCGATATATCGCTGATATCCGCCATGCAAATATGGAGTTTTTCAGTCCAACATGTCCCTGTTATGCACACATACACACACACTTCCATATTCACACATACATTTAAGCATGTATTCTCACTTTCAGTCGTAGTTAGCATCTGTTTCTATGTTTTTCTTCCTTCATCTACCGTTGATTCATGTTTTGACTTGCATTTAATCCACTTTATGTTCCATCAGTCCATTACAAGAGCCTATGGGAGGGTTGATGCAGATGGTTCTCGGTACTTGCTCAGTGATAATACAGGACTTCTGCATTTGCTTGTTATCACTCATGAAAAAGAAAGGTGGACATTTAACTGTTTGCAATTATGTGACTTGAACTGGTTTCTTTTAGAACAGCAATGACCGACAAAACGTCAACTTTGTATTCATCTCCAAGCTGTTAATCAGGCAATTTTTTTTAACATGCTATAGGGTAACTGGACTCAAAATTGAGCATTTAGGGGAGACATCTGTGGCATCCACAATATCTTATCTTGATAATGCAGTGGTATATGTTGGTTCAAGCTATGGAGATTCACAGGTAATTTGATGAGGATGAATACTATTGCTCTTTGCTTGTTCGTTCCCGTGCTTGTCTTGCAATCAGTTGCAGTTTCACAGGGGTTTGCAGCTTTTCCAGTATCTATGTCAACTTGCATCTGTTGTCTTGTTATTTACTACTATGTTTTTCTAGTTTGCTGATGACTATTCTAAGAAATGTTTTTTCACGTACCCAATTCTGGCATGACTGTGATTCTTTTTCCTGCTAGCCCTGGCTAGTTTATTGCAGTTGGATTATGAGTAATTTATCTTGTAAAGGAATTTTACTTGTTGAAAATTCAACCTAATGTTTGGTATTCTACTGTCATTTAACGTTTTCTTCTTCAGTGGTTTCTATATTTGTTTCATTAAGTTGAAACATTTATCCTTCCTTGGTGCAGCTCGTAAAACTGAATTTGCAACCTGATGCAAATGGTTCATATGTTGAAGTCCTTGAAAGATATGTTAACCTAGGACCTATTGTTGATTTTTGTGTTGTTGACCTTGAAAGGCAAGGTCAAGGTCAGGTGGTCACTTGCTCGGGGGCATATAAAGACGGTTCACTTCGTGTTGTTCGAAATGGCATAGGGATCAACGAACAGGTTTGTGTCTATCGTAACAGCATTTTATTTTATATTAATGTACGTGTAAGTGTCTTTTTAACGTTTAATTTTTAATGACAGTTTATTCATCTATTTTAGGCATCTGTAGAACTTCAAGGCATCAAAGGCTTGTGGTCATTACGTTCTTCCACTGATGATCCACATGATACTTTCCTGGTAGTGAGCTTTATCAGTGAGACACGCTTTCTGGCAATGAATATGGAAGATGAGTTAGAAGAAACTGAAATTGAAGGCTTTTATTCTCAAGCCCAGACTTTATTTTGCCAAAATGCTATCAATGATCAGCTTGTCCAGGTTGGTCACTAGCTAATGTTTTTCTGGATGAAACTACATTCTCAAAACTGACTCGTTACTTCAAAATTGATAATCGGAGTATGGTTTGTTGGCCCGCTGATTAACACGCATGTGCATTCACTGGTTGCAAATGAATGATATAGATAGAGAAAAAAGACATTCTTCTGCATGGTTAGAGCAGAAGGAGCATTTTCTCACCAAAAATGGCAAATAGATTGATTTGACATTCCTACCCTTCATGCCACACTGGCTTTTTTAGTCTCAGTTTTCCAACTTTTTCTCATACCTTAGTGGATGAACACCAAAGTTCCCATATTAGCACTTGTGTTTTACCACAATTATATCCATTCTTCAATACAATCATGATCATTCTTTTTCTTTAACAAACCTAGGAACAGTTATCTAACATCATTCATATATTATGGCCATAGTCTTGACATTTTGCTACGTTCCAGCCAAATGATTCTTCATTCAAGCTTATATGAGTTCTCTCAGTAATTACATCTTAACTGTTCCTGTACACGTTGACAATGCTTCCATATGATATGAGGTAACTGGCGCTCCTTTGTTTTATTTTTCCCGATTTCAAATTCTATATGGAAAAAAATAATAAAACAAACTCCTTAAAAGAAGGAGATTGGTCGTTCCCTTATTGTTATCAAGAAGCGTAAACACAACGAGAACAAAAGTAAATTAAAGTAAATTTAGAGGCTATGATCTAAATATTAATTTATGAATTATGATTATGGTTAAGATACCGAGTTAGTAACATACACCTTCTCACATGTTTTAGGAATCTACCCCTAATCAAATGCTTAGCACTAATTAAACAATTAACCAATCAAATTCCTATATCTTATCTGTTATCACATGCTTATATTTAAACTATCTAAAAATGTGATAATGATCAACAACTAGAGATCAGAAGAAGCCTGATACAATAAAGAGAACCCCTCCGGGGGGGGGGGGGGGGGGGTTGGTTGGTTGGTTGAGGGGTCGAAAACATCACTGGAGGTTAGCATGGCTTTAGGAGGGTGAGAGATGTCAGACAAGGTAATGAGACTTCAGGTAAACTCGAGGAGGCTTCAGAAGGGCTCTGTGAGCCTTAGTGAGGGTCAATAATGCTGTACAAAGGTTGTCGTACGTCTTTTTGAGTCTCAGGTAAGGGTTCAGGAGGCTTCCTCAAAACTCAGTAATAATGTGATGACCTGTTGGTGAGTGTCGACAAAGTTCTAAAAGGATTGGCGATAGCCTGTTTGATGTTTAGCGTAAAGCTGAGAGAATGGATGATTAAGGCAAAGAAATTTGAGATCGAACCAATTGAGGGAATTGATGTAAAATAAACCCTGACCTGTTGGATGTCTAGCAAGTTATACTTGTGAAGTGAATACTCAATTCAGAACTCGAATAAAAGCCAATAATCCAAGTCAAAAGCTGGTATAGATATACTGCCTGGTGTGTGGGGCGTATCTGTCATGCAATAAACTAAACAAATCACAATATTTTCACCCGACTAATCCTGTCATGCAGCTAGTGTTTTTCATTAATGTTTTATTGTATCATAAGATACATCTTGCCTAACGTAAAGCATTAACAACTATGGAGTAAAGCAAGTTTAGCTGTACGGGACCTGTATTTGGTTTGTAGAAATGCTTCGGAAAACAAATGGCAATCATATCATATGTGTATTAACAACTATGCAGTAAGGCAAGTTTAGCAGTAAGGGACCAATATTTGCTTTGTACAAATGCATTGGAAAACAAACTGTAATTAAGAACAGGAAAATTGGTGGGTTTGGTGTTTTTTTTTCGTTTTTGTTTTTGTGGGGGGGGGGGGGGGGGGATAGCGCTTGCTTAGAAGTTTTGAATTACATAATTCTTTTACCCATTACACACTTCATAAGTGGAACCAAGATTAGATGTCGAGATCACCTATTAGGTGGTAATATGTTAGCTTGGTGTGCTGGAACAGCTGAGCCCTACCCATGCATGTTGTTTCCAATTAAAAGGCAATAGTTTTTGAATCAACTGCTTGACTCAGTATAGTTAAAGGAGAGAATTTAATATCTACAAATTCTAGTTTAATGCTTTTTAATAAGCAGCTGCTAGTGACAGGTAACTGCAAGCTCTGTTCGATTAGTCAGTTCGACATCTCGGGAGCTGTTAGATGAGTGGACTGCTCCTTCTGGATTTTCTGTCAACGTTGCAACTGCAAATGCTAGCCAGGTTCTTTGCTAACTTTTTCCATTACTTTTTTTTTATTTATAATTATAGTATAGAAGTACAGATGCTGTATGGATTTTTAGTAGCTTGATCTTTTCGAAACTTGACTAAAATTGAAAGTGTATGGCTCTAATTTGATTGATAAAAATGTTATAATTACTTTGTGAGACAGTTACTGGGAAATCTGAATTGTAGAATTTAAAGATATTCACATAAGTTGCATGCATACTGGTGCTGATACAGGTACAGGACATGGAAAATTTGTCAAAGATAGGGTGCGGGGACAACTGAAACGCGTGGGCTGAAAATCATAGTTCTGAGCTAGATAATAACCCTTTGAAGTTGTTGTTCTTAACTGAAAGAAACCTAACCCTTGTCCAACAAGTTTCCAAAGTGGATGTGAGAAGTGTGGGATATACGTCCAAGAAGTGTATGACTAATGTTCTAAATTAAATCATGTTATTGTATAATTGAGTACGCATTTAGATAAATATATGTATATATAAGGAGTGTCCAAGAAGTGTTGGGTACAGGACGTGTCGGGTACGGGTACAGGTACGGTTTCGTAATAGAAGTAGTCTAAAGTATCACACAACATAGAATTGAGACCTTCTGCATTGACATTTCAAACAACAAGAAGCACACACTTGATGTGCTCAGTAGATTAGTGAGAACAGGCTGTCAGAAAAACTAATATCTCGTTTTGGTAAAAATACACACGATGTAGGGATAGTTGTCTGCCATAACCTTATTTCTTGGTTAAATGATCTGTTCTCTACAAAAAATTGTGTAAGCAATGTGACTAACATTTTGTTACCATTTTTTAGCTTTGTGTTAATTTGGCCTTTAAAAAAGGGTGGGGTGAGGTACTTAATGTGCAAAGATTATTTTAACTTTCACTATAGGTATTGGATTAGATAATTATGATGACGTTAGCATAATGAAAAGAACATGGGATATCAAATGTGCACTTCCATGTTGCACTACAGGTGTTTTTTTTAACTGACATTTGCGAGTGGCCGAGTGCAAGGCAGCTTAAAGATATCTTCAACTTCCAGATACTTAGTCAGATCGGCCTCATTAATCAATTTTGTGTTGAAATTGTCAACTGCAGGCAGTATCACCTTGTGTGTAGACGACAATAACTATTAAATTTATTAAAACTTTCACCATATTGTAACATTTAGTATGAGCACACTAATTGGCCTAAGCTTAGTGTGTAAGCACATGCAACACGTGACAGTTTGACATTTGATCATCATAATAGGTTCCTGGCCAAGAAGGTGAAAGATGGTACGAATATGTTTCAACTACCACATGCAAAAAATAGAGTAAATATGCAGTGATAAATGACAATTAATTGGTTTCACCTTCGTGTGGAGACGCATCAAATTTCATTTGCTCTTTTAGCATGGGTACTCATGCAACGTTGTCATTTCTGTTTGTTGTACGTTCCGTATTCAACAATTATCACACAGTGAAATCAAGAGCACTCATTTTTGGACCCTGCTGTTTGTTTATCTCGATTATATATTGATGTTCTCTTCCTACATGGCAGTTACAGAGAAGATTTAATGACTGAGATCTTGTTACATTGTGTGAACCACAGGTTCTCTTGGCTACAGGAGGTGGACATCTTGTTTACCTTGAAATTGGGAATGCTAAATTGACTGAAGTAAAGCATATACAGCTAGAATATGAGATATCATGTCTCGACATAAATCCAATTGGGGAAAATTCTTGCTATAGTTCATTAGCAGCAGTTGGGATGTGGACTGATATAAGCGCCAGGATATATTCACTACCGGGCTTGGATATGATCACAAAGGAAAATCTGGGTGGAGAAATTATACCTCGTTCCGTCCTTCTATGCAAATTTGAAGGAGTATGTTGAAGTGCAGTGGGTCTTATCTGTTATGCCTCTTAGATTAGACTTTACTGATATATTTCATCATCTTGGTTATTTGTGTGTTCTGTTTATATTTTAGGTATCATACTTGTTATGTGCCCTTGGAGATGGACACCTGTTCAACTTTCTCTTGAATATGAACACTGGTGAACTGTCAGATAGGAAGAAAGTATCTCTTGGGACGCAACCAATTACACTACGTACATTCTCTTCAAAGGATACCACCCATGTTTTTGCTGCATCAGATAGGCCAACCGTGATATACAGTAGCAATAAGAAGTTACTTTACAGTAATGTGAATCTGAGAGAAGTTAGCCATATGTGCCCTTTTAACTCTGCTGCTTACCCAGACAGGTGATTTCTTGCTTCATTTATAGAAAACAATGTTGAAATTTCTAGTCTCTCATCATTTTTTTCTCACTTACTCTTTGTTTGCTTAACCTGTATATATGCTGAGTACCCCTGTGTTATAGATTGTTCTATTGCATCATTGCAGCTTATTGGACTGTTATACAGTAATCATCTCATTTTTCATGGTGATGAGGTTCTTTTCATTAGTTTTTTTTTTTTCGTAAATACTACCTTTCAAGTACTTTTTTGAAGCTATGTTCCTTTGACGCCTTGCAAGCATTTTGACTTTGCATAGGGGGTATGGAGTATGTAAGCTCGTATATTTTTTATCGTTAACATTTCATTATACTCAATAAATCATGTCCCAAGAAACAAAATAAATCTGGTAAACCTTTTTGGTAGCCTTCAATTGAGGACCCTAAGCAGTCCTCGCTTACTATTTGATTTTGTTTGTATATTAATCTTGATTTGAAGCTTGATTTGAAAAAGTATGAACTTTACTGCTACGTTGGATGTGTTGGCATCAGATACTAAGACCTTATATCATGATTTGGTAGTAAGTTATTACATATTTTTTATGTGAACTCCTATGCATGTTCTTTCATGCTTGGTTATCTATCTTGCAAAATTATATGTGCGGTGTGCATCTCACATCACTGGGGCGCGCGCGTCGTGTTGCACCTTGCGCATGTGCGCGTGAAGATACTTTGTGCTCTGTATTGCGCCTCGCGCATTGACAACACTGATTTAATATTAACTTATTGCAATCTGATTGTAACAGCCTTGCAATAGCCAAAGAGGGTGAACTTTCAATTGGAACTATTGATGACATTCAGAAGCTTCATATTCGCTCAATCCCTCTGGGAGAACATGCACGGCGTATCTGCCATCAGGAGCAGTCTCGGACTTTCGCGATCTGTAGTTATAAAAACTGTCATACCAGCACGGAGGAAAGTGAAACACATTTTGTTCGGTTGTTAGATGATCAAACTTTTGAGTTCAAATCAATCTATCAGTTGGACACTTATGAAAATGGTTGCTCTATCATTAGTTGTTCCTTCTCAGATGACAACAATGTCTATTATTGTGTTGGAACTGCCTATGTTCTGCCTGAAGAAAATGAACCCACCAAAGTAAGGCCTAATCCTCATTGTTTTGTTATCATTCCTTTTCTGCTTATATTTCTTGAGATGGCGACACAACTTAGTGTCTCAGTATCTTTTTATTATTCGCATATTGTTTGTCAAAATATCACATGTTTGTATATATAGTATAAATACTGAACTCTCCCTCTCTGTTTTGCTATCATTGTCCCCCTTTTTGCTTATACTTTTTGGGATTGTGGGGCAATGTAGTGCGTATCAGTAATTTTTTATTATTTGCATACTGTTTGTCAAAATATCACATATTGTTTATATACTATATAGTATAAATATTGCATTATGCTTTACATACTGAGTTGCAACGTTTAAATTATTTGAATGCTTTAGAAACTCAGGATGTCAACTTGAGAGAGAAAGACAAGAATCTCATTGTAGAGAGAAACCACGAGTTTCTCATGTTACAGTTTTTCCTAGTAGGGACTTTTCCAATTTTCCATCTGGTGTAAAGGTTTATATGAATGTTTTAAATGTGTGCAATATGTCCTGATGTATTGATTGAGGAACCTTTTTAAAATACATGCTACAGTATGAAGGTAGATAAAATCTATACAACCTACAACAGTTTTTTACCCAAATTTCCTGACGTGTTGGGTTTGATCTGACTCTGGAACATATCTCCAAGATGCTTGTGAACCATAATAATTTAGTGAATATCCATTTTCATCTATTCATTTCACATGTTCATTGCTTATAAGTTACAATATGAAGGCTGATATATCTTGCAGCACTGCTAATGGTGTGTTTTACCTGATGTATTGTCAAAATATATCTCCAACGTTCTGGTTTGCTTGTGAATTATAATGATGAAGCGTTCGTAAATTCATTCCTTTTTGTGTTTCTGTGTCCATTGCTTATAATTTACAATGTTTTTTGTCCAGATACATGTTTGCATTGTTTGTTTGGTCTATTGGATATTCCTTCTTCAAATAAGCTTATATTTAATGTTCACTATCTACTTAAATGTCCCAACATGTTGCTTGACGTCGTCTATCCGACATGGGATCTGCCCAGGTACCAAAGCCCAACATCCGCAATTGGGAGCTTTGTTTATATCCTTGTTGATGTTTGGATATATGTGAATGGCTTTAGTTTCACCTTCTCACACTGGCACACTAATATTCATTGGTGAGAGTTTATAGTTTATATCTTAGGCAACAAACAGCTGGCATAACACTTAGTGAAACACCAACCAACTTGAATAGAGATTCTTCTTGTTTTCAGTCGGTATCCAAAGTGTATTTCTAGCTTGATTCTTATATTTGATGTTGTGAATAATATGTTATTTCTTGTTTCGAGAGTCCAGTATCTCTTAAATGATCTCGTCCTTTTCCATGTCCAAGTCATATTGTTTTTAGGAACCTATCTATCCCAATTTTTGGGTAGGATTCATTATGATAGTAGTAGAGATTGTAGGTTAATTTAGCTGCAAACAGAAAATGTGTTGTAATTTTGTAACCACCTTTATCTATATCCCACATTCGTTTGTTGAGTTATTTTTTTAATATTATTTAGATCGTAATAAGTGCACTCGTAGGAAGAAGCAATCGTAGGGTGTAAGCATGAATTCTGATTCATGGTGATGTACTGATATTTATGAGTACTTAAAGATGGCTTTTATTTATTATTTTAAGATGGATATCATATGGTTTGTCTTCTTGCAGGGGCGTATTCTTGTTTTTGCAGTTGAAGATGGGAAGCTACAATTAATTACTGAAAAGGAAACCAAAGGAGCTGTTTACTCTCTCAATGCCTTCAATGGGAAATTACTGGTTGCTATCAATCAAAAGATTCAATTGTACAAGTGGATGCTTCGAGAGGATGGATCACGAGAGCTGCAGTCAGAGTGTGGGCATCATGGTCATATACTCGCTTTGTATGTTCAAACACGTGGAGACTTTATTGTAGTTGGCGATTTGATGAAATCAATCTCTCTTTTGATATATAAGGTATGCTAGCATTCTCCACCATTACTTAGCATCACAATAAAGTTAAAAACATTGTGCAGTGATCAGTTTGATATATTCGACATACAAACAATTTTCGCCTGTCCATGAAATATTACGTTTAATTACGTCATAAAGCTGAAATTATATGTGTGATACACCAATCAATCCACTCGATGGATAGAATTTAAAATATTTCATATAAATTCTACTAGCTTAGCTATGAGAAAAGTTTACTTATACGTACTCCTGTAAAAAAATTATCTTTCAGCATGAAGAAGGTGCCATTGAAGAGCGCGCCCGTGATTATAACGCAAACTGGATGACCGCCATTGAGATTCTCAACGATGACATTTACCTCGGTGCAGAGAACAACTTCAATCTCTTCACAGTTCGAAGAAACAGCGACGGAGCTACTGACGAGGAGCGTGGTAGGCTCGAGGTGGTCGGTGAATACCACCTTGGTGAGTTTGTTAACTGTTTCAGGCATGGCTCCCTTGTTATGAGGCTCCCAGACTCTGAGATCGGCCAAATCCCCACCGTTATATTTGGCACCGTTAATGGGGTTATTGGGGTTATTGCTTCTCTTTCTCATGACCATTACATTTTTCTGGAAAAGCTTCAAGGATGCCTTAATAAGGTTATTAAGGGAGTTGGAGGCTTAATTCATGAGCAATGGAGATCATTTAATAATGAGAAGAAAACTTCTGATGCTAGAAATTTCTTGGATGGTGATCTTATTGAATCTTTCCTTGATCTTAGCCGCGTGAAGATGGAGGAGATCTCTAAGACCATGGATGTTCCTGTTGAGGAGCTCTGCAGGAGAGTTGAGGAGCTTACACGATTACACTGAAAATATATGTCAAAAATACATTTACTTTTGTTCTATTTTCCGTTCCGTCATCAAGTTATGTTGGTCTTCAATATTTTAGTTTTACTTACCAGAAAGGTAGATGTATGAGTTTCTGCTCGAGTTAGTTACTTGTTATGAGTTGAGATGATTCAATCGAGCGTTTGTAATATGTTGTGACATTAGTACTATTCTCTTTGGCACTTTCATTTATCACCTGTGGCCGCTGTTACTGCTTATTTCTTGATGTGTGTATACTTTTATTTTCTGCTGTAGAACTAGTTTGTAAGAGAACATCTCGTAATGACGGTTGCTCATTGAGTTTATTTTGGATGTGAGAAAATAGAAAGTTTATCTTGTATTTCTCATTTTCATAGGCTAAGTGAACCCTTTTTACTAATACTAGTATAATGCATGCGCTTCGCACGTGAACGTGCATGTTTTAAGTTTTGAATTTCTTATCAAATAGTAAAACTATGTGTTAATAAATAAAATTGTATAATAAGATTATTTAAAAAGAAATGTATGAATTAATTATTATTAAGTTTTGAATTTCTTATAAAATAGTAAAACTATGTGTTAATAAATAAAATTGTATAGTAATATTATTTAAAGAAAAATGTATGAATTAATTATTATTATGTAGTTATTGTAATTGAATGTTTTCTTATAATAATCGTCTATTGTTAATTTTTTTTAAATTAAGTCCTCAAATCTAAAATTATTCTTAGATAAAACTGCTAATTCTATAAGTTCTCTTAAATATGTCATTCCAACTTGAAAATTATTAACTTAATTCTAAAGCAATGAAGATGCATTAATCTTGCTAGATTTTTACTAATATTCCCTAGATAAACTTGATACCTATAACATATTGTAATAGTTACTTTTTATTATAATTATTTAATAGGGTAAATTACACTAAACTATATGAACTTTCAGCCAGCATGAACTTTTAAAATTACACTAAACCCCTAATGACTTTTCTATTTCAAAGAAGACCCCAATAACTTTTTAAAATTTTGTAGATAACCCCTATAAATTAGAACTAGAAAATGGTATAAAAAGGCATTTTGAAAGTTGGGGTTTGGGGTAATTTATGTAAAAGGTATTTGGGCTTTTTGTAAAAGTTAATAGGGGTTTAGCTTGATTTTAAAGTTCATAGTGTCTACTTATTGTAAAATACTAAAAGTTTATGGGGTTTCTTATAATTTACCTTATTTAATATTATAATTATTAGTTCAAGTAATACTATTAAAATAATTATACTTTCTATATACTATAAAATATATATCTAACTTAATTTTTTAATTATGCTCTCAAATAATTTAGTACTATAAATATTTTATAAATTTTTTATTATAATGTCATTAACAATTATAGAATTATTATTAATATTAAATTTTTTTGTGAAAATGTTAGTTATCCATCATTACCAAGTTTAGATTATTCAGTATCATGAAATAATCTGTGAGAAAATACTCTAAAAATAATATTAAATTATTTACTTAATTTTTTAATAATATAATACTAAATAAATAGTGCAATTTTAATTTATGTGATATTATTAAAATAATTACATTATTTATGAGATTAAAAATATATTCTATTTATTTTATTGCTTATTGAATTATAGTTTAATTCTTAATACTATTAGTAATATATTATTCTATTTATACTATTATTTTAATTATTTTATTATAATCATAAATAAGTATTAAGAGGATCAGAGTACGCGCGCTACAAAACGCAGCCAGCCAGTTCGACGTTAGTGGAAAGAAGATAGTACTTGATTGAGTACTGACCCCTCCGGGGATCCCGGGTTGCTTTGGCGCGCCTTTAATTGGTTACTACTAATAATTGTGTATACTTATTTTATAAATTATTTTAGTTTATTATTTTAGTTTATTATTTTTAAATAATTAATAGTTATAATGTTATTGATAATTATAATTATTTAGGAAGGTGGGAGGGTGCATAATTAATAAATAGTAATATTTATTTAATGAAAGATTAATTAGAGATAATGGTATGGATAGAATTTATCAAAATTTGAGAGGGAAATAATAATAATAATAAATAAAGATTTTAACACCATAATCCTCTGTTTTTAGTAGTATATAGATGATATCTGAAAATATCTTGCGCTACATTTAAGATATTTCAAGTGAATACAATGCGGTACAGTTCAAATTTGTTGCCAGTGACGACTTAAACGATTCACGTGACCTATGCATGTGTTTTAAACGTTTTGAGTGCTGATGTGGCATTAGAGTAATGAGGTGGCAAGGGGGTAAGTGGGAGATTTAACTTAGGGTCCGTTTGGATAATGAAAGTATTGAAAGTAAGAAGTAGGTTATAGAAATAACTTTCAAAACTATGAAGTAGGAAGTAGTGGAAATAATATTTTTTGTTTGTTTCATATATATTTAGGAGTAATGGAAGTAAAACTTCTGCCTCTTCATTTACTTTTTTGTTTGGATAACATTTGGAAATATTACTAGGAAGTAATTGACACATGTTACTTCCACTGATATGAGTGTATCTTCTCTTCAGAACTTAGCGATCTTCATGGGAACTTGAGGATAGATGATTCTCATGGTAACTTGAGAATAGATGTGTAAAACAACATAGTGGAACACAGGTTGAAGCGTGGAACGAGACGACGAATCGAAGAATCGACATCCAGTTTTCAGCCTGTGAGTCGACTCATAACAGTCATGAGTCGACTCATCAGGTTGAGTCGACTCATGCCTGTCATAAGTCGACTCATGAAACTCAGCCGTATTGTCAAAAGTCTCTGACCAGTCGACTCATCACTGTATGAGCCGACCCATGTGTCACGAGTCGACTCATATATGCACATGAGTTGACTCATCGAAGGATTCCTGGTTCGTTTGGGTTTCTGTTTGCACGAATACCTGTGGGGTTTTGGCTTGGTTATTTATCACTTTGCCATCCACGTTGTTACACATATATAAGTGATTGTTTTAGGGTTTCTAATCAATCAGATGTAATTAAAGAGAGATTCTAATCAAGAGAGATTAGGGTTTAGAGAGAATTGAGAGTTTGTTCTCGATTCTAGTGAGATTGTGAGAGAGGGATTATAATCTTTTCATACTCATAATCTAGAGAGAGTATTTTTCTTTACCACTAGTGAATTGTTCTTGTGTTTCTGTCATCCTCTTCTCAACCCACATTTGATAATTTCGCGATCAAAGGTGCTAGCACGACGACTCGTATCAAGTTGGTATCAGAGCGGCTAAAAGGAGAAGGGAAGAAGTTAAAACCTATACGTTATGGTCCGTTTCGGATTCTTGATCAGATTGGTGACAAGGGCTTCAGGCTGGATTTGCCACCTTACTTAGGCATGTATTCGGTGATCAATGCCGAGTATTTGAAGTTGTTCGAGCCTCCATTGCTGGATGATGAAGGTGACGACAAGGTGATCTTGCCGCATGTTGAAGACTTGTGGTTTGAAAGAGAAGAGCCGCTGAAGGAAGATTACAGTTTGGAGCAGAAGACGACCACGACGAGGCGGGGGACGAAGGAGTCGTTTCTCATTGGACGTCAAGGTCAGGTTCCTAGCAAGGCTAAGTGGTTCAACAGGAAAGGTGGAGCTCGCGAGTTTCCTCAGCTGAAGTTCTAACTTGAATAAGATTTTAAGTTCCTAAAGGGGGGACCCATGATACGGGTGTATCTTCTCTTCAAAACGATCCTCATGGGAGCTTAAGGATATATGATTCTCATGGTAACTTGAGAATAGAGATGTAAAACAACACAGTGGAACACAGTTTGAAGCATGGAACGAGACAGCGAATCAAAGAATCGAAACATCTAGTTTTTAGCCCGTAAGTCGACTCATAACAGTCATGAGTTGACTCATCAGGTTGAGTCGACTCATGCCTGTCATAAGTCGACTCATGAAACTCAGTCTTTTTGTCAAAAGTCTCTAACCAGTCGACTCATCACTATATGAGTCGACCCATGTGTCATGAGTTGACTCATATATGTACATAAGTCGACTCATCGAAGGATTCCTGGTTAGTTTGGGTTTTTGTTTGCACGAATTCTTGTGGGGTTTTGGCTTGGTTATTTACCACTTTACCATCCACGTTGTTACACATATATAAGGTATTGTTTTAGAGTTTCTAATCAATCAGATGTAATCAAAGAGAGATTCTAATCAAGAGAGATTAGGGTTTAGAGAGAATTGAGAGTTTGTTCTCGATTCTAGTGAGATTGTGAGAGAGGGATTGTAATCTTTTTATACTCAAAATCTAGATAGGGTATTTTCCTTCGCTACTACTGAATTGTTCTTGTGTTTCTATCATCCTCTTCTCAACCCACCTTTGATAATTCCGCGATTAAAGGTACTCGCATGGCAACTCGTATCATCCATAATTTCAAAGCCACGCCACACTCTTTAATTTGATCTAGCACGTTACAACCAGTTTCATACCGCTATGATCCCTCGTCACTTGAGAGCAAGAAGAATTCTTCAACCACATAGCTTCAATATAATTGTTTATCTCTCGCCTACGATGAGACTCTGGATGACCATAAATTCCTATGAATCTCCAATTTCTCTCCTCCCTCGCTCCTTTGATCGTAACATTAACGTGGTATTTAGACAAAGAATTAATAGACAAACTGTTCTCTCATCCCAAAGAAAAGCTGGCCAACGACCATCACAAATTACTACTAAATAATTGCTAAAATTAAGAGCAATTTTATCAATGAAAAGTTGTTAGAAGTAACTAATAAAGGAAATATTAATAAAAAAATTATTTATTTCCTAATTAATATGCATTTCAAATACTTCCGAGCTACTTCTGAGTATTGAGGATTGGAAAAATATTTTGAAAGTAAGGATGACACGTAGGCGCTATATAAGCGTTTAAGGAAGTATTAGAAGTAAGTTTTTCAGAGAACCAAACATATTTTTTACTTGGAAATAGCAGAAGTAGCCTCTACTTCTTTTACTTCAGCTACTTCATAATTACTTTCGTGCAAACAAACATGCACTTACACAAAAATCACGATCGTCATCTAAATGACCTAATCCCCCAAATTACCAAATTCACCCAAAATTTGAAATTTTGAGAAGGAGGGAGGAGGAGATTGTGAAATTGTGATCCGGTACAGGGAGTTGCAGAGGTTCTCTACCAGAGAGAACGTGGGTTGCAGAAAAAATATGATGTTGATGCACAAGCTCTCAACAAGGGATTGAGGGCTGATCGTGAGAGCTTGGGGTCTCTTGACCCCCTTTGGTGGCCGATCCCTCAATAGGGAGAGAGTCCTGCAAAACTACAATACGTTAGAGGATCAAAGTTAGGTTCTCCGGTGATATCTGAGACGATCAAGTCAGTTACGATCTGAAGGGGATCAAGGAAATGATCAAGTTCTCTTTAAGTGTGCAGAAATTACATATCCGTGGCTAGTAGGCGGTGTGCCAATTTATATCCAAATGATGTGGGTGTCTATATAATTTTGGCCGAGTCCAGGCAGTCAGCTGAGTCGGCAACTACTCTATAAGTGTCGCCTGTGGATGAGGTGAGTCACCTATGGGTTTAATATGATGGTGAATAGGGAAGTATGGTGCTAATGAAGTTCGATGAGTCATGGGGCTGGAGCAATGATGACTCTGATCATACATTCAATGTGATGGTGATTATTGTCGGTGGAGGGTTTCAAGGGCAAAACACATTTCGACTCGGCTTTGTGACTTGGTCGACAAATGACGCCTTTTGTCTCGGTCTTGCGAACAGGCCGATATGTACAACCTTTTGGCTCGACCCTTTTTAGGAAGGATCGAGAGTCGATTTTGCTCAAGTCGTCCTACTTAGGGCGAAGTCGATCTGATACTTAGTCAACATGGGAAATATGTCAGCTCCTGAGGAGCATTACCACTTAGTAATATTGACCCCTTTTACTCAAACTTGAGTGACCAAATCCAAGTGAAATTGAACAGTCGCCTGTTGGGATTCCGAGAGGCATTTATGAGGAGTCTAACAAGCCCTATGGACGTGAAGTCTTGACGTTAGAGAAGATCATGCGCCGCTGTCTTGGCTCTTGAGTAGAGATTGCAGATTAGTTAAGGTGAGTGGCGTTTCGGTTCTTGTGCAGTCGCTTCGACTTCTAGGATTGATCTCGGTTGTCCATCAATAACTAGGTCATATTACGATCTCGCCATGTGCCTACCTCCATGCCTATATGTACGGGTGATCAGTGATTAGGGGAACTTACTGTAGGCAATAAAAATTGCCTTTAATCCTTATCGAAGAAGTTCAGAACAAAACTGCTAAAACCTCGCCCGAAATAGCAAAAAGGGGAAAAACGCAGATATCTCCCAAACCGTAAGGAATTTGGCGAAACAGAGGAAGCGAACCGAAGCCTTCGGCT
>BQKN01062644.1:96747-110118 GCA_022839385.1 Asparagus kiusianus
CCCCCCAAAATGCGAAGGAGCTGGATGCTAAAGAGGTGTCCCATGCTCAGGGATTCGGATGGCCCCCATCGCATCAATGAGCTTAACATGGATACATAGGGTAAACTGAAGATGTTGCTAATAGGGTCATGCAGATTCAACCTTCTCTATGATAAAGAGCCATCTAAGGAATTCAGATTCAAGCCCAGGTGACGTCTTGATAGAAGAGGGTGGGTTCTAGATCCTTGACTCGCTCATACTAGGGCTCTGAAGCAGTTCTTATTACATCGGGATGATAAGATCCTCTCAACCATGCCCGATGTCATACTCCAGCAGTCCCTCAAGGGTTACATGCTTCGAGGAGCCATGGTAGAGCAGGAGCAATTTGCTCGATTTGAGCATGTACGGAACCTCTACCTCAAGTTCAAGAAGAATTGGAAGCTCAGAAGGCGACTAGGAAGGCAGCTGACCTAAAACTGGCTGCCAAGGAGGATGAGCTGGTGGCCTAGAGGAGAAGCGAGGGCAATTGGTGCTAGGAATTGGAGATGTGAAACAGCGTGATCAAGGGCCTGAAGGGGTCGAATAGTAAGAAGTCGTCCAAAATCTACAAACTCTGGGAAGACTTGGTCATCATGAGCAAGAGCTTCGTGAGTGAGAAGACAAGATAAAATATCTAATTGAGGAGGTCGAGGTCAAGAGGCGGTAGAACGCCGATGCATACAAGCAAGCTAGTTTAGCTTGCCAAAATACTGAGATGCTATAGGATCAACTGAAGGAGGATCAGGTTGCTCACGAGGCATTGAGACAGGAGGATGCTGGGAAACATTATTGGCCGAGCGGCAACGTGAGTTGTCTCTTGCTGAGACACAAGCATTACATGGTCGTCTTAACCATTTGGAGTCTAAGGCCTGCCGATTCGAGATCATTGAGAATTACCAAAATGATACTCTCAGAAAGGTGGAGGTGGCCCTCGCTTGCAAGGCTAGATTCCACTATCTGGAGATACAACTTTCGCCTGAGCTCAAGACTGATACCGAACATTTCCACTATCCTCCTCGAGTGGCTAATTTAGCTCTCTACAGGAGGAAGGGAGAGGGGGGGGGGGGGGGGGAGAGAGAGAGAGAGAGGAGAGGAGAGGGGCTTGTGCTTGATGCTGAGAGCGACATGAAGACAACAAAGAGTCGGCTAGGGAACAGGTGAGAGCTCAGCTCATGATAGCTAGGTGAGTTAGTCTAGAGAGGAAGGGGGATAAAAGGTCAGTTCTGAGCCTCAGTCGGCTCCTCTGCCAACTTCTGCTGCTGCTGTCCCTCCACACTCGGCTTCTGCTCCTGGTCCCAGTGTCGCTCTAGCTCCAAGTCTTGTGCTTGCTCCGAGTCCAGACGCTTAAAGGCTCACATGTATTTCTATTTTTTAAACTACTTTTTGCACTTGTAAGTATCTTGAATATATTACCAAATGTTTTATATGGGTTGTTACTAGCTCAAGAGCTAGATATAGTTGCCTCTCTTGATTTTTAAAAATCAATGATAATTTGGCTTTATACTTTTAAAAATGATTTTTTTCATTGTTCATGATTCTTGTATGTTTTGTAATCTTATTTTTTGAACTATGAAAATTTTATTTTGATTTGTTCTTTTGAATTCATTATATAGCACAAATAGATGATTCAAATTTCATATATGCTTTATAATGTATTCTTTATGTGGTTTGATCAAGTTCTACAAAGAAGGTTCTATTTATTGATCAAACATTGTTTTTGAATATAAACTTTGATTTATGATTTCTTTTGGTTGATTCATTTTCATATGAAAACTTTTTGCATGATTCTCATGTTCCTCTTCTTTTATTTTTATAAATCTATTCTTTTATATGGTTTTTATATTTTTTTTGTTAATGAGACACTATTTTCATTTTCACATATTTATATGTGTTCTCATTATCTTTTTTATATGTGAGTTATGTTTAGCAAGTTTTTAATCTATGCTTTCTCATATATGTATGTCTTAGCATTCATTTCATACATTCATGAGGCATTTTGATAGGGGGATTAATCCCTATATTTTTATACTCACCCATGCTTATTGATAGGGGGAGCTTTCGCTCTCTTTAACCTTTTGGCCCATTTTTGATGTTGTCAAAGGGGGAGAAATATTGTGAGTATATTCTTTCTTGTTTATATGCATGATATATTATACTTTGTATATTCATTTCCTTTCATGCATATATCCTTTTTGTAAATTATTTGTCATCATTAAAAAGGGAGAGATTGTTAGCCTTCTTGTTTTGATGATGTTTAACAAATAATTTACTTCTAATGTTATTTGTCTAGTGTTTGTGATTTCATATTTATTCTAGGCAAATAACGAGTTGGAGGATGGATGGAATTGTGCTTCATCGAATATATCTAATAGAGGTTGGTAGAATAGTGGAGTGAAGCCTTGCTATCAAGTTAAAGATCCAATTACGAGCTTCATCCTAGTTTACCAAGTTGAGCTATAATGAAGATCAAGATCAAGCTTGGATAACATTTAGTTTAGGAGTTTATATTATGTGTGTTAGTACTTTAAGCTCAATCATATACACACATACACGTTTTGGTTTTGTATATATATAGTTATATATATACATATATGTTTTGGTTTGATAGTTTTCAAGTTTTAATATGAAACAATTTAATATAATTAGAAAACATATTTTTGTTTCATACTTATATGCATATATATGATTTCATCAATATCAATTTTATTTAGTTCAATGAAATCATGTTTTAGTGCATTATATGTGTTTTTTTTTATAAAATACTACATTCATTATTTATAGACTTCATAACTATAGTTTACATCTTTCTTTAAGTCTATAAAATCATTGTGCAAAGTTTCAAAACATGGTTTAGCCTAAATGTCAAAATTCATATGTTTACATTTTCGTGTTTTGGACTATTTTAAAAAATGATGATATTTCTCATTTGGGAAGTCTTTTTTGTAAACCAGTTTTTGTAGCATGTTTATTATCATATCTACAATCATTTTCCAAAGTTTTACATTTTTTTGAATTTATTTGATATTTTTAAACAGTGTTTTAAAATCAGCAAACTGTTTTTAAAACCTAAAATTTCATATATCAGTTCACGGTCGATCGTCACGGTCGACTGCGCCCATGTTTTTCCTGAGAAGTTAGTAGAAACTTTTACGGTCGACCGTGGTGGTTGACCGTCAGTCTGTAAGTTCTTACGGTCGACCGTCGCGGTCGACCGTAGCCTGTTCTGTTTGTTTTCTCAGTTTCAATGACCTTCGCGGTCGACTGCGATTTTCCCACGGTCGACCGCCGATCGCCCAACGGTCATATTTGGTACAGAATCATATTTCTGATTCGTTGGGGGTTTTTGGTCTTTTGTTTGGGGTTCTTGGCTGAGTTTTTGGGAGGCTATAAATACCCCCTTGATCTCAGTTCTCAACCCAATCCAAGAAATGTTTTAAACAAGTTTTAAAAGAGTTTAAGTTTGTTTAGTTTGTTTTTGGGGTTTGCTGTTATAAAGAGGAGTTTGCATCATCTGTTAAGGAGTTCATCTTTAATATCTTCTCATCCTCTCTTTGTGTTTATAGAGAAGTTTTCTAACTCTTTTCTCTAGCAATATTATTCTTGATTTTCATATTCTTATTATTTCTAATTTGCTATTTGAGTTAGATTTGATTTTACTCATTGTTTACACACACACACCCACTTGAGCTTATTGTATTTTCATACATAGTATATTTGGTGTAAAACCCCGAAATCTTTTTTTGATGAAATATGTGAATTAATAGTAATAAATACTTCTTTTGTGATAAATAATCATATATATATATATGATGTACATGTTTATCAGTGTTTGGGAACCCATTAAGTAATTATATGTGAGAGGAATCGAGTTATATGACCAGCCTAGGATTTTCCTCCCAGCAGTCAGTTTTGGGCGACGCAGTCGACCGCGGCGGTCGACCGTGGCGGTCGACCGCATCTGTCGACCGATCTGCGATTAGAGGGTTTTTTTAGGTTCGGGTTCAAATGGGTTTCGGGTCGGGTTTGTGAGTTGGTATATTATCTATTTTGCCCGAGAGAGCCTCTCTTAGACCTGAGATCCAAAACCCTAGCCCCCTTTCCCTCCCCTCTCAAAACCCTAGCTGGATCTGGTTATTTTTGGGAAGTTTGAAGGAGTTGCAGTGGGATTTTGCAGATTAGATCGAAGGAAGATCATCTTCAGGGTATTTGTCAGCACCTAAGGCGAGTATCATCTCGCCCAATCCCTCACCCCTATTTTCTATAGTTTTATTTCGATTTTTCATGAGTTTTTGATGAGCCCAAAAGGTATTTTCGTATAAAAATGAGTTCTTTACAATATGGATTACAAGAATCAAGATTTCAGTTTATAAAAGTTCACCAACATTTTGTCTAATGAAGATCTAGATCTGAGATTTCTTAAACAAGAGTTTAATCATGTTTACTGTCATTAAAACGTTTTAAATTTGTTTCTCATGTATTTTGAAATATTGGTAATGTAGATTACAAGCTTGGGTTTAGTTGTTTTTCCTCTGTATGATTTTAGAGTCATATGAACGCTTGTTATCGTAGATTTGCTTTTATTTTGTTTCAGGTTTTACGTGGACAGAAAACCCAGATTGGGTTTCTATTCGCTTGGCGGTCGACCGAATCGGTCGACCGCTGAACTCTCTGTAGAGGCAGAGATCGTAGGCGATCGACCGACCCGGTCGACCGCAACGCTCTGGCGGTCAACCGAGTTGCCGTAGTGGTCGACCGCGGCGCTTTGGCGGTCGATCGAGATGCCGCAGTGGTCGACCGCCCGGCTTGTGTCAGAACGCGGTCGACCGGTGCGGTCGACCGCCACACAGTTTACTGATTCTTACCCTATTCTGTCTGTTCTGTTCATGTTCGAAGTTTTGGCCTGTTATTTGACTCTGGTTTTTGGCCTTATTACGTATACATGCATGATAGATAATCTGGAGGTACCAATTAGGGATATACTCACTGTTTTGAGTGTGAATTGACTTATGTAGATTTCACTATGTATCTTGGCTGTATTTTCTCTATTTTACAGTCCTCGTGTTGGATTATAATCCATTGAAGTCCTCGTGTTGGACTATAATCCACTTCAGTCCTCGTGTTGGACATCTGCCACTTGTTCCCGTGAGTTTGGAAACCACAGTATATGATTCCCACATCAGACATAGTTCCCTGCACATAACTTCCTCACGAAAGCCCATGACATGATACTTATGTGGATTTTGATATGACACTCATGTAAGCTATAGCATGATATTCATGTAGGCTATGACATAGCTCTACACTTACGTTCTGTGATTGGTTGTATTTCTTTTATTTTTGTTCCTGTATTAGAACCTCGGGTTTGGTGGTTAGGGGTTTACAATTCGAGATACAAGGTATATACATGAGGGTTTCCTTGTTTGGATTATTTCGCTCGACGTACCTATTCTCGTGTTGTAAATTTCTAAATACTAAAACCCTCTTTAGAAAGATCAATGATTTTATATCTATTAAATGTTAACTGTATTTTCATATACAACGAGCCTTGTTTCCTTGGGGTTGGTTGTGATGTTACTCGCTAGTGCTTTGCGCTCGTTATCCCTCCCCCTTTCATATAATGAGCCAGGAGCCCGGAGAGTCGCAGGTTGATGGCGACACACCTTAGTGTTCAGCTGTTTAGTTATACTTATGTTGGGAGCTCCACTATAGATTATGTTGGACAGTAGAGAGTATTGTTCTAGATGTTGTAAAGGCTGTGTGCCTTATTTTTCCTTCTTGTCAGATATTTGTATTTGAGACTTGTTGAGTACTCCAGTTTATTTATTCAGACATTGACCATGTATTTACCATTTGTTGGATTATGAGACATCTATTTGATCATTAGTATTTCATCAGTCCTTTGTGTAATATCTTTTACTTGCTTTTATACCTAAACCTGTTATTGATTCTACTAGATAGATATTAATTATGATGGTGAAACATGTTGTTACACGGTGTGGTGCATGGCAGGTTTGACATTCTTGGTTTCACCTTGGATTGCAGCCTTGTGTGAACCCAGGGGCGTCACATTTGGGTTGGTGAGAGTTGTAACAATTGAGTGTGAGCTTTCATTGTGTTCTCATCTATATTAGAGAACAATCATTCTTTGTATTGTGCTTAATCGTGAGATCACTTTGTAATACACTTGTATACCGAGAGGAGTATGTGATGAGAGTCGGGGATCGTCCCAAGAGGAGTTGCGTCGGTTGACGAACCTAGGGAGAGGTTATAACCGAGCACTTGAGGGAGACACGGCTAGGTCCAACACTTGTGAGGGTGTAGAGTGGGTTTGCAAGAGTGTGAGTTGTAGAGTATTCGGTTAGCTAGAAAACCGAGTGTGTAGAAGTTCAAGCTTCCAAACCGGATTGTGATAGTGGATTTCTCCCCGGGAGTGAGGAGCGGAGACGTAGGACGGAAGGTCCGAACTCTGTGATCATTTGATTATGTTTGAGTGTGCTTTGGCGTTTATTCTTATTTGTGCTCATTGCTCATATCGCCATTGTCTCATTATTTACTTTGCCCACTATCTTGTTTATGTTTATTTCACCCTTGTGTTAATTTGTATATCCTTGCATATATCCCATAGTATATCTCATTGCTAGGATATATCTCATTGTTCATATTGCTTATCCTAGCTCATATATCTTGTTGTATTTCATACTTGCTAGGATAACTTATTAATTAGTTTTAATTAGTATAAAATTGGATTAGATTATCATAAGACCCTAATCACCCCCCTCTAGGGTCTAACAATTGGTATCAGAGCTTGGTGCTCTTTGATTCAATGTCTAATCACCTTGAGTTAAAGATCTAAGTTATCTTTTGTGCTAATCTAGTTATGATTACATTTATCTTGTTTGCATATATTCACATATATATCATGAATATAAATGTATTTCGTTAAGGCTATGAATCAAATGTTGCTCCTAAATTCATTAATTTTTCCTATGCACAATGAGCTTCTAGATTTAAACTATTTGTTGAATCTAGAAATATCGACTTATGAGAAGTTATTGATTGTGCTTATATTGTACCCACTTTGGAGATATCCAAGTGGAGCGATTATGATAATAAAATATTTACAATGAACAAGCTTTTGTTAGAATTTTTGCTTAATGCTTTTGACTCATCCTTTTCTAACAAATTTGTTCATTTTGATAGTGCTTATAAACTTTGAAAATTTATTGAAGCACATCAAGGGGACTTGGAGGAAATCCGACAAGCTTTGGAGGATTCTTCTTCAAGTTCGTGTGGAACATCATGCACACGGCCACAAGAGGATAACTCTTGTGTAGTAAGCGATTCTGATTCTGATAATGATTTATCTATTGATGAACTCGCTTGTGCATATGAAAGATTATCTCATGCCTATAATAAATTATAAAATAATTTTATTGATCTTAAAAGCAAGCATGTAGAATTAAAATCCGATCATGAGTTGCTAGGTTCCAAATTTGATATCATTGCTAAAGAGAATGTTACACTTAAAGAAAATAATGATATATTGAATTTGGAAAATAAAAATTTGAGCTCATCTATTGTCATGCAAATAAAGATGCCATGCTAGAAGTAGAATGCATTAGAAATAAAATTGATAACCATACATGCTCTACTTCTATTATCAATGATGTCGTGCCTAATGTTGAGTTGAATCTTGTCAAAAATAGCATATCATCTTTAGATTCAACATTAACTTCATGCATTAATAATCATAAGAAGCTTATGAATATGTATGCCAAATCTGAGTCTAAATCATCCACTCATTATGCACACATATATAGCAAAGTTTATAAATACATTATTTGTGGTCGTAAAGGCCATTTGTTTAAATTTTGCTATGATGCACATAAACCTATAAAATCAAATGTTCCGTGTGCATCTCATCAAGCTTCTTCATCACACACTCATGCACATGCACATAATGTTCATCATAAGCATGCTAGTGTGTATCGATGTAATTATTGTGGTCGGTTTGGCCATTTCGCAAAGTTTTGCTTTGATTTGAAAAAGAATTTAAGTTTGCCAAATATTTCTAGTAGACCACATGTTTCTAAATATGATGTTTGTGGTAAATATGGCCACTTAGGAAAGTTTTATTTTGATAATGTTTCACATTTGCAAAATAATCCTAAAAGATCATCTATGTTTGCAAATGTTTCCCGTTCACGAGCTAATGGTCCACAAAAACAAATGGATCTCTTTCATTATACAAATTATAATCGGAAGGGTCATTTGAATGAATATTGTTTTGACCGTGTTAGTGCACCATATGTGCCCAAGAGGGTTCATAACCCTAGGGCTTTGAGCTTTAATGATAGGGGTCATGTCCCTAAACAAACCGGCGCCAAGAATACTTGGGTGCCAAAATAATTTTTAGGCCAAGAATTTTAGTACTTTTATTTTTCTTTTTCTTGGTTTTGAAAAATGTATTTTAAACTTTTATGAAAATAATTCCTTTTATTGGTCAAATTCTTTTGTTTTCATGATTATTGGTTTTGTTTTGATGAGAGGTTTGTATAACCCGAAGGTTTATTGGGTATTTATTCCCAAATTATGTTTACCGGACGCTTAAATGTTTTATATGGGTTGTTACTAGCTCAAGAGCTAGATATAATTGCCTCTCTTGATTTTTAAAAATCAATGATAATTTGGCTTTATACTTTTAAAATAATTTTTTCCATAGTTCATGATTCTTGTATGTTTTGTAATCTTATTTTTTGAACTATGAAAATTTTGTTTTGATTTGTTCTTTTGAATTCATTATATAGCACAAATAGATGATTCAAATTTCATATATGCTTTATAATGTATTCTTTATGTGGTTTGATCAAGTTCTACAAAGAAAGTTCTATTTATTGATCAAACATTGCTTTTGAATATAAACTTTGATTTATGATTTCTTTTGGTTGATTCGTTTTCATATGAAACTTTTTGCATGATTCTCATGCTCCTCTTCTTTTGTTTTCATAAATCTACTATTTTATATGGCTTTTATATTTTTTTTGTTAATGAGACACTATTTTCATTTTGACATATTTATATGTGTTTATCTTTTTTGTATGTGAGTTATGTTTAGCATGTTTTTAATCTATGCTTTCTCACATATGTATGCCTTAGCATTCATTTCATAAATTCATGAGGCATTTTGATAGGGGGAGCAATCCCTATATTTTTATACTCACCCATGCTTATTGATAGGGGGAGCTTTCGCTCTCTTCATCCTTTTGTCCCCTTTTTGATGTTGTCAAAGAGAAAGAAATATTGTGAGTATATTCTTTCTTATTTATATGCATGATATATTATACTTTGTATATTTATTTCCTTTCATGCATATATCCTTTTTGTAAATTGTTTGTCATCATCAAAAAGGGGGAGATTGTTGACCTTCTTATTTTGATGATGTTTAACATACACTTTACTTCTAATGTTGTTTGTCTAGTGTTTGTGTTTTCGTATTTATTCTAGGCAAATAACGAGTTGGAGGATGGATGGAATTGCGCTTCATCGAACATATCTAATGGAGATTGGTGGAATAGCGGAGTGAAGCCTTTCTATCAAGTTAAAAATCCAATTACAAGCTTCATCCTAGTTTACCAAGTTGAGCTACAATTCAAGATCAAGCTTGGGTAATATTTAGTTTAGGAGTTTATATTATGTGTGTTAGTACTTTAAGCTCAATCATATACACACATACACGTTTTGGTTTTGTATATATATAGTTATATATATACATATATGTTTTGGTTTGATAGTTTTTAAGTTTTAATATGAAACAATTTAATATAATTAGAAAACATATTTTTGTTTCATACTTATATGCATATATATGATTTCATCAATATCAATTTTATTTAGTTCAATGAAATCATGTTTTAGTGCATTATATGTGTTTTTTTATAAAATACTACATTCATTGTTTATAGACTTCATAACTATAGTTTACATCTTTCTTTAAGTCTATAAAATCATTGTGTAAAGTTTCAAAACATGGTTTAGCCTAAATGTCAAAATTCATATGTTTACATTTTCGTGTTTTGGACTATTTTGAAAAATAATAATATTTCTCATTTGGGAAGTTTTTTTTGTAAACCAGTTATTGTAACATATGTATTATCATGTCTACAATCATTTCCCAAAGTTTTATATTTTTTTGAATTTATTTGATATTTTTAAACAGTATTTTAAAATCAGCAAACTGTTTTTAAAACCTAAAATTTCATATATCAGTTCACGGTCGACCGCCACGGTCGACCGCGCCCATGTTTTTTCCTGAGAAGTCAGCAGAAACTTTCACGGTCGACCGTGGCGGTCGACCGTCAGTCTGTAAGTTCTCACGGTCGACCGTCGCGGTCGACCGTAGCCTGTTCTGTTAGTTTTCTCAGTTTCAATGACCTTCGCGGTCGACCGTGATTTTCCCACGGTCGACCGCCGATCGCCCAACGGTCATATTTGGTACAGAATCATATTTCTGATTCGTTGGGGTTTTTGGTCTTTTGTTTGGGGTTCTTGGCTGAGTTTTTGGGAGGCTATAAATACCCCCTTGATCTCAGTTCTCAACCCAGTCCAAGAAATATTTTAAACAAGTTTTAAAAGAGTTTAAGTTTGTTTAGTTTATTTTTCGGGTTTGCTGTTATAAAGAGGAGTTTGCATCATCTGTTAAGGAGTTCATCTTCAATATCTTCTCATCCTCTCTTTATGTTTATAGAGAAGTTTTCTAACTCTTTTCTCTAGCAATATTATTATTGATTTTCATATTCTTATCATTGCTAATTTGCTATTTGAGTTAGATTTGATTTTACTCATTGTTTACACACACACCCACTTGAGCTTATTGTATTTTCATACATAGTATATTTGGGTTGGTGAGAGTTGTAACAATTGAGTGTGAGCTTTTATTGTGTTCTCATCCATATTAGAGAACAATCATTCTTTGTATTATGCTTAATCATGAGATCACTTTGTAATACACTTGTACACCGAGAGGAGTGTGTGATGAGAGTCGGGGATCGTCCCAAGAGGAGTGGCGTCGGTTGACGAACCTAGGAAGAGGTTGTAACCGAGCACTTGAGGGAGACACGGCTAGGTCCAACACTTGTGAGGGTGTAGAGTGTGTTTGCAAGAGTGTGAGTTGTAGAGTTTTCGGTTAGCTAGAAAACCGAGTGTGTAGAAGTTCCGGCTTCCAAACCGGATTGTGATAGTGGATTTCTCCCCGGGAGTGGGGAGTAGAGACGTAGGACGGAAGGTCCAAACTCCGTGATCATTTGATTCTGTTTAATTGTGCTTTGGCGTTTATTCTTATTTGTGCTCATTGCTCATATCGTCATTGTCTCATTATTTATTTTACCCACTATCTTGTTTATGTTTATTTCACCATTGTGTTAATTTGTATATCCTTGCATATATCCCATAGTATATCTTATTGCTAGGATATATCTCATTGTTCATATTGCTTATCCTAGCTCATATATCTTGTTGTATTTCATACTTGCTAGGATAACTTATTAATTAGTTTTAATTAGCATAAAATCGGATTAGATTAGCATAAGACCCTAATCACCCCCCCCTCTAGGGTCTAACAAAGACAACTCGGCTTTACACATTGTGTTGGAGATGACTCGACCTTATGCCTTAGATTTAGTTAAAATGGCATCAAGGTCTTAGGTGCATGTCTTAGGCTTATTCATTAGAATGATGTCAAGGTCTTAGAGTCAATGACGTGCCTTGGTTTTATCTGGTAAGGGTACCAAGGTCTTGTGTTAGAGTCGACCATGCGGATGACGTGCCTTAGTTTTATGTCGAAAGGGTACCAAGGTCTTGTGTCGAAGTCTACCATATGGATGATGACTCGACGTCGTGTCTTAGGTATACTCGAGATAACACCAAGGTCTTAGGTACGTGCCTAGGGGCTAGGCTTATTCATGAGAATGATGCCAAGGTCTGCAAGTCTTTATTGCGGGTTAATGAAGATTGAGTGGCAAGAGCTGCATATAGGTTAGTACATAGTACAAAGTATTTCTCACTTATGGAAGAATCTTTACCATTTAACTACATTTTGTGGAGCTATCTTCCGAAATGTTTTGTGTTTTATGACAAAACTGTTGTTACTTTAGCTTTGCTCTTTGTTTAATCTTAGGTGGAATTTCGACTACCGTAGCCTTTAAACGGTGGTAGCAGCTTCTAATTCTAATGTTTGAACATCAGGGATCGACTACTTCCTCAAAAAGATATGAAGAGGCCCCATAGTGGGCGCCAAATTGTTGATGCACGAGCTCTCGATAGGGGACTGAGGGATGATCGTGAGAGGTTGGGTCCCTTGACCTAATTTGGTGGCCGATTCCTAGATAGGGAGAGAGTCCTCCAAAACTACAACATGTTAGAGAACTAAAGTTTGGTTCTCCAGTGATATCTCCAATGATCAAGTCAGTTACGATCTAAAGGGGATCCCGGAACTGATCAAGTTCTCTTTAAGTATATAGAAATTGCATACCCATGGCTTATAGGCGCCTATTTATATCCAGATTATAGGAGTGTCTATGTAACTTCGACTGAGTCCAGGCAGACAGTTGAGTCCCCAACTACTCTATGGTGTCGGTTGCAGATGAGATGAGTCATCCACACATTTAATGTGATGATGACTACGAAAGCATAGTGCTGATGAAGTCCAATGAGTCATGGGGCTGGAGCAATAATGACAATGACCATACATTCAATGTGATGGTGATTGGCTGTCAGCAAGGAATTTTAGGGCAAATCGCCTTTCGACTTGGCTTTGCAAGTTAGTCAACAAATCATGCCTTTTGTTTCGATCTTATGAGTCAGCCGATAAGTATCACCTTTTGACTCGGCCCTTCTTAGGATGGGTCGAGAGTCGATGTTGCTTGAGTCGCCCTACCTAGGGCGAAGTCGTTCTAATGCTTAGTTAACATGGGACACGTGTCAGCTCTTGATGAAGGATTAACACTTAGACATTTCTATATAATAACATATGGAATTTGATGTTTGAAGAACCACACTTGACAATTTGAGTAAAAAAAGGTGAGATTCCCACAATTATTTTCATCTGTTGAGATTTTGTTTGCATTGGAGATGATTATTGGAATTAGAGATAATTATTTGGGTTGTTAGGTGAAGTTGATTTAAGTTAAAGGCAGAATTAAGACGAAATGTATGAAATTAGGGTTTGTTGATGTCAAATTAGGATTGTTGTGATTCAATTTAGTGTTCTAAAAGAAAGATGAAAGGTTTATTGAAGTGAAATTAGGAGTCTTAAGATCTCAATTTAAGAATTAGGATTTTACTGAAGTCAAATTAGGT
>BQKN01062644.1:110218-166522 GCA_022839385.1 Asparagus kiusianus
AATTAAAATTTGGGCCCCCCCCCCCCCCCACAAAAAAAAAAAAAAAAAAAAAAACTTAGTTTAGGGTGTTTTTTCAGTTTTTGATAAATTCAGCAATTTTTAAGTAATAGCTCTATTTTTTTAAGCAAATTCTCCACAACATATTATGACTAAGTACAGGCATGGAGGTCGGTTTGTGTTTGGTCCAAATGTTTATTATATTTTTGGTATATTTGCCGTGGATTTCACTGATCGATACAAAAGACACTTGCATAGAACATTTGAGCGGAAGGATAGAGGAGTATGAGTACCACAATGTTGAATTTTTGTATTACTCTATTCCTAGTGTAGGTTTGGGAGATGGTGGATTGAAGGCTTTGGAATTAGATGGAGACTTAGCTGAAATGCTTGAACATGCACATCAACATAGAGTGATAGAGATGTATGCACATCGTTATATGTGAATATACGTCTTATTGATGGTTGTATGCAATCACAAACAGAATAATTAAAAAATGGATGAGCAGCATCAATTGCAGGGAATAATCACGTCTCCCAAAATTCATCATCTAGCGATGACGATGATGATTTAATGGAGGATGAAATGTATGAGGTAGACCCTAACGAGTTAGTTGCTGATGGGGATGGTGAAGATGCACGGTTGATTGATGAATTCAGAGATGGAGTCAATGTTAGTTTGGGGGTGGATACCAACCTCCGTCCGGCGAGGAGCTCCGACGAGCTCGAGGATGACGCAGGCGAGCGTGGCGAAGTCGACGACGAACGCGACCCTCGGTTTTGGCGAACGCGACCCTCGGCTTTGGCGAACGCGACCCTCGGCGTTTTGGCGGCTCGACCCTCGCGTCCAAGCTCCGACCCTCGCGTCGGGCTTATCCGCTGGCGACAGGCTATCGACAGCCCATCGTATCCGCCTATATAAACCCCTTTGGCCCTAGGGTTTCACTGCTGTGCTTTTCCCCCTTCTCCGATTTTTCTCTCTGGCGGCGGCGGACAGCCCTAAAACGCAGCAGCGTTCCTCCTTTGAAATCACAACAGTGATTTTTGATTGATCCCAACTTTCAACAGTGGTTGAGGGGGATTTAAGAAGAGAGAGAGAGAGAGAGAGAATTAAAGAGGGGTTCTTTATTGTGGGATATTTTATTCTCAAGTGAGACTTGAAAGGGATTATTCCCTTTAATTATTAACACTGTAGCTACAGTGTTCATCTGAGAAATCTCAGTTTTGGGATTTGCTCTTGATTTGTAATTTCTTGTTTGATTAATAAGAAATTATCTGTGTGGCTCCCGAGGACGTAGGCAGTTGCCGAACCTCGTTAAATCTTGGTGTACTTTTTTTATTCTGCGTTTCTGTTGCATTAGGGATTTAGGCGTTAAATTTCCAACAACTGGTATCAGAGCGTGAAACGATCTGAGAGGAAGTCAGATTCAAGTGGGAGCCATGGCCGCAGATGAAGGAAAGCTGAGACTTGAGAAATTTGATGGAACAGATTTCGGATTCTGGAAAATGCAGATAGAGGATTATCTGTATCGGAAAAATCTGTATCAACCACTATCGGGGAAGAAGCCGGATTCTATGAAGGCAGATGAGTGGAACCTTCTAGATAGACAAGCCCTCGGAGTTATCAGATTGACGTTGACTCGCAATGTTGCGTTCAACATAGCGAAGGAGAAGACCATGGCGGGTCTTATGACAGCACTCTTAAACATGTATGAGAAGCCATCAGCCGCGAACAAAGTTCATTTAATACGGCGGTTATTCAATCTGAAAATGCCGGAAGGCGCGTCAGTAGCACAACACCTCAATGAACTTAATACGGTTACAACCCAATTGAGTTCAGTTGAGATTGAGTTTGATGAGGAAGTTCGGGCGTTGATACTTTTGTCTTTCCTACCAGAGAGTTGGAACGCTACAGTCACAGCTGTGAGTAGCTCATCGGGAAACAACAAGTTGAAGTTCGACGACGTTCGTGATTTGGTTCTCAGTGAGGAGATCCGACGGAGAGAGACGGGTGAAGCTACAACCTCTTCAGTATTACATACAGAGTCAAGAGGTAGAAATTCAACCAGAGGAAACGGACGAGGAAAATTAAACTTCAGAGGTAGATCAAAGGACAGGAGGTCCAAATCAAGGAATCCAAGCAACAGCTCGAAGGCTATCGAGTGTTGGAATTATGGAAAGACCGGGCATTACAAGAATCAGTGCAAGCATGCACAGAAGGAGAAGGAGGCAAAGGCAGAGGTGAATGTCACCTCCACCTCAGGAGGAGATGACGTATTGATATGCTCTTTGGAGAGCAAGGAGGAATCTTGGGTGTTAGATTCAGGAGCGTCATTCCATGCTACCTCTCAGAAAGTATTCTTCGAGAAGTATACCCCCGGAAATCTTGGATACGTATATCTTGGTGATGATCAACCATGTGCTATTGTGGGCAAAGGCGTGGTGAAAATTAAGTTGAACGGGTCAGTATGGGAGCTGAAGGATGTCAGGCATATTCCCGACCTGAGAAAGAACTTAATATCCATAGGCCAGTTGGCTGGCGAAGGATTTACCACAACCTTCCATGGAGATGATTGGAAGATCTCAAAAGGCGTAATGACGATTGCTCGAGGCAAGAAGACTGGTACCCTGATATGACAGCAGGTGCACGTTGTTTGATCTCAGTTGCAGCAGGCAATGAGACTTCAAAGCTGTGGCACCAGAGACTCGGTCATATGAGTGAGAAGGGGATGAAGATCATGCACACAAAGGGAAAACTCCCAGGACTGCAGTTAGTGGAGATGGATATGTGTGAAGAATGCATACTTGGAAAGCAAAAGAGAGTCAGCTTTCAGACAAGTGGCAGAACCCCCAGGAAAGAGAAGCTAGAGCTCGTTCACTCAGATGTGTGGGGACCAACAACCACCGCGTTCATTGGTGGAAAATACTACTTCGTGACTTTTATCGATGATCACTCTCGGAAAGTGTGGGTCTACTTTCTGAACCACAAGTCAGAAGTATTTGAAGCTTTCAGGAGATGGAAAGCTATGGTTAAAAATGAGACCGGTCTGAGAATAAAGAAGCTCAGGACCGACAATGGCGGTGAGTATGAAGACACCGGATTCAAGAAGTTCTGCTATGAGCACGGGATCAGAATAGAGAGAACCGTGCCCGACACGCCTCAGCAAAATGGTGTGGCTGAGCGGATGAACCGAACGTTGACAGAGAGAGCCAGAAGCATTCGGGTACAGTCAGGCCTACCGAAGCAGTTCTGGGCAAAAGCGGTCAACGCAGCAGCTTACTTGATCAACCGAGGTCCATCGGTTCCATTGGAGCACAGAATACCAGAGGAGGTATGGTGCGGAAAGGAGGTAAAACTCTCACATCTTAAAGTTTTCGGTTGTGTAGCTTACGTGCATATTAGTGATCAAGGTAGGAATAAGCTTGATCCTAAGTTAAAGAAATGCACTTTCATCGGCTATGGTGAAGATAAGTTCGGCTACCGCATTTGGGACAACGAAAACAAGAAGGTGATCAGGAGCAGAGATGTGATATTCAACGAGAAGGTGATGTACAAGGACATGCACAAGACAGATGACTCAGAGAGCGAGTCAATATTTATAGATGCAGATGATGTCCCGAGTAACCTCTCGGAAGAACCCAATGCAGAGGGTCCTCAGCCAGAAGAGCCTGTTGGACAAGATGATGCGCAGGAGCCCGACGCACCAGCTCTGATATTAAGAAGATCTTCTCGTCCTCCTGTACCCAACAGGAGATATATGAACTATCTGTTACTGACAGATGGTGGGGAGCCTGAAAGCTTTGATGAAGCTTGTCAGTGTGGAGAAACGAGCAAGTGGGAGCTTGCAATGAAAGATGAGATGAAGTCTCTCATATCAAACCAGACGTGGGAACTAGCTGAGTTGCCTACGCGTAAGAAGGCGCTCCATAACAAATGGGTGTACCGGGTGAAAGAGGAGCAGAATGGTTCCAGGAGATATAAAGCTCGGCTAGTTATCAAGGGATTCCAGCAAAAGGAAGGAATTAACTACACCGATATTTTCGCACCCGTGGTGAAGCTAAATACTATCAGGACAGTGATGAGTATTGTAGCAATTGAAGATCTTCATCTCGAGCAGTTAGACGTGAAGACGGCGTTTCTTCACGGAGATCTAGAATAGGAGATATACATGCACCAGCCAGAAGGTTTCTCAGAAGAAAAGAAAAAGAACCTGGTGTGCAGACTCAAGAAGAGCTTGTATGGCCTGAAACAAGCCCCAAGGCAGTGGTACAAGAAGTTTGACGGCTTTATGCACAAGGGATGTTTCCAGAAGTGCAACGCCGACCACTGTTGCTACTTCAAAAGATATCAGTCTAGTTACATCATCCTACTGCTGTATGTTGATGATATGTTAGTTGCAGGAGCAGATATGGAGGATATCAGGAGTTTGAAGCAGCAGCTGTCAAAGGAGTTTGACATGAAGGACTTGGGTCCAGCAAAGAAGATCATTGGAATGCAAATCACGAGAGACAAGAAGAAAGGGTTCTTACAGTTGTCTCAGACGGAGTACATCAACCGTGTTTTGCAGAGATTCAACATAGGCAACGCCAAGCCTGTGAGCACACCCTTGGCCAGCCATTTTCGTCTATCGAAGGATCAGTCTTCTCAGTCAGAAGAAGAGAAAGAGAGTATGGCTCAGGTTCCTTACGCCTCAGCTATCGGAAGTTTGATGTACGCAATGGTCTGTACGAGACCAGACATTGGCCATGTAGTGGGAGTGGTCAGCCGGTTTATGTCAAATCCAGGAAAAGCTCATTGGGAAGCAGTCAAGTGGATTCTGAGATATCTACGAGGCACCACATAGAAGTGTTTGCACTTTGGTAAGGGAGAAGTGGAAGTGCAAGGGTATGTAGATGCAGACTTCGGCGGTAAAGTTGATCACCGAAGAAGCACCACCGGCTATGTATTCACCGTCGGAACTACAGCTGTTAGTTGGATGTCACAGGTACAGAAGATCGTTACCCTATCCACTACAGAAGCTGAGTATGTTGCAGTGACTGAAGCCAGTAAAGAGATGATATGGCTTCAGGGTTTGTTGACAGAGCTTGGATTCAAACAGGAAAAGAATGTTTTGCACAGTGACAGCCAGAGTGTGATACACTTGGCGAAGAATTCAGCATTTCATTCCAGAACGAAGCATATTGCGCTTCGGTACCACTTCATCAGATCCCTGTTGGAAGATGACGTGTTAAAACTGGAAAAGATTTCAGGAAGTAAGAATCCAGCAGACAAGTTAACAAAGACGGTGACTGCTCAGAAACTGGAGTTGTGCACAACTTCAGTTGGCCTTCATGCATAGATGATGAGGGCGGAGCCACACAGGAGAGGAGCTTGATGAGATAGCCTGTTAACGTCGGTTTGGTCTCCAAGTGGGAGATTGTTAGTTTGGGGGTGGATACCAACCTCCATCCGGCGAGGAGCTCCGACGAGCTCAAGGATGACACAGGCGAGCGTGGCGAAGTCGACGACGAACGCGACCCTCGGTTTTGGCGAACGCGACCCTCGGCTTTGGCGAACGCGACCCTCGGCGTTTTGGCGGCTCGACCCTCGCGTCCAAGCTCCGACCCTCGCGTCGGGCTTATCCGCTGGCGACAGGCTGTCAACAGCCCATTGTATCCGCCTATATAAACCCCTTTGGCCCTAGGGTTTCACTGCTGTGCTTTTCCCCCTTCTCCGATTTTTTTCTCTGGCGGCGGCGGACAGCCCTAAAACGCAGCAGCGTTCCTCCTTTGAAATCACAGCAGTGATTTTTGATTGATCCCAACTTTCAACAGTGGTTGGGGGGATTTAAGAAGAGAGAGAGAGAATTAAAGAGGGGTTCTTTATTGTGGGATATTTTATTCTCAAGTGAGACTTGAAAGGGATTATTCATTTTAATTATTAACACTGTAGCTACAGTGTTCATCTGAGAAATCTCAGTTTTGGGATTTGCTCTTGATTTGTAATTTCTTGTTTGATTAATAAGAAATTATCTGTGTGGCTCCCGAGGACGTAGGCAGTTGCCGAACCTCGTTAAATCTTGGTGTACTTTTTCTATTCTGCGTTTCTGTTGCATTAGGGATTTAGGCGTTAAATTCCCAACAGTCAAAATAGAAGGCAAGTAGAAGGTAAAACCAGTTGAAAGAGAGTTAGTTGGCAATGCAGTCTCACACGATGCAGGGGTTGATCGCGCTGGGTATGAGAGTTTTGACTCTATGTGGATGGTATAGCTCAGAAGGAATTGCGTAGTGACATTGAAGAGTTCTATGAGATAAGGAAAATGAACAAAGATATAATAAATGTTCAGAAGGAAAGAATAGCTTACAATGCTGGAGTTGTATTACCTACTAGTAGCAGTCAATCCCTTCCTCTAACCAATCCAACTAGGAGCAGTCAACCCCATCCTCCAACACAAAAAGTTACTAGAAATGAGCCTGAACCGCAGCAACAAGATAATGAAAAAAATAATGTCAGATAATTAGTTTGAGCATTTGAATATAGGAGGGCCTAATAGAAGAGGTACGCTACCCACTAATTCATAGTGGCCAGGATTATTGGACTACCTTTGAGGGTAGTTACCTAAGTGATCAAAGAAATAGTGGGGATAAAGAACATTTTGAGGAAAGTGATTCAGATGCAATAGTTACATACATAAGAAAGAAAAAGAAGAAGGTCAATTACAAGTACTTCAATGAGGATGTTAACATGAAAGCAGTTTACTTTGATGCTAGGCTGAAATTCACATTATAGGTACTGAAAGAGGCAATTTTTAATTATTTCATACAAAACCACTATGCTTTGGTTTACCTTAAAAATGATAAGAAGATGCTTGACATATCACACTCACATTGCCTTTGGGAGTTGAGTGGTTGTCCAGATCCAAATGACAAAGGATCATGGCAAATCAAAGTATGCATCCACACAGTACTTGCAATAGAAAATTTAAAAACAAATTGACAACTGAAAAATTGGTTGGCACATGAGTTCCTTGATGAAATATTAGTAAATTCTTAGTTGATGCCAAATGATATATGTGATGAATTGATAGAAAAGCATGGGATCAATGTGTCTTTAAGAAAGTGCATGAGGATCAGGAAGAAGGCTTTAAATGCTGTTGAGGGATTGATGAAGAGACGACATGGGTAGTGAAATCCCTATATTAGAGAGATATGTGGATCTATTTCAAGAACGACGTGTATACTAATGACAATAGAGGCTAAAACAGGACATCCAACTAAAAACTTGAGGTTCTATGGTGTTCAAGCTTGAATTTTAGGCATATCTTTAGGCTTGGCGAATGTTTCGTAAAACATATATACTTGTGGTAGTCAATTGCTTTTTGTAATTGGGAAAGATGCCAATATTGAAATATGGCCAATATCATGGGCAGTAGTTGAAGGGGGAACAAGAAAAGAAACTCATGACAGTGTTCTCTAAGGATTTTGAGTGTGGATCTATGCATGAGAGATGGCAACAGATGGACTCTGATCAACAGAAGATAATATATATTGTATTATTTTTTAATGCATCTTGTTTCATATCATTGCTTTCCTAGATTTCAAACAACTATTTTTCGTTTACCTATATATATAGGGTTTGGTTCCTACCATACATGAAGTTTGCCATCTTGTTTCGCTACCAAGCTAAGAAGATACTTAGCACAAGTTTATGACAATTTCACGACTAGAGACCATAAAGCATTTTGTAAGTCCCATTTTAAATGCCATACTAAGTGTGATAGTACATACAATAATATGTTTGAGAACCTTCAACTCATTCATCTTGCTTGCAAGATACAAGCCTATTGGATCTATGTTAGAGGGCATTAGGTTAGCTATCATGGATAGAATACAAGCAAACAAAAAACTTATTGATAAGTTTGTCGGTAGTGTTACTCCTAGAGTTCATATGAAGATGACTATGGCTTATGCTAAACAAGTTCAATGCAAGGCACATGCAGAATGGTATGATATTACCGAGATTCCAAAGAACAAATACAAGTCATCAAGGCAGGGGGTTCCTTAGAGGTGTTCATCGATCATATCTGTTGGGCATTAATTCAAAGAGATATTGTCATGCACCAGCACCAACAATTCCATGAGACCAAACACTCAAGAAGTAGATTCTATTTAGTTTCTTAGTATTAACTTTTCTCCTGATATGATTGAGCTCATATGCACTTACAATCTATCTGCATCTTGTCGAATTTTATAATCTATTTATCAGGAAGCACAAGCTCAAGAGAGTGTGGAGAAAAAGGTTACGTATGAAATTGTGTTTGTTTTGTGTTACCAAATACTCTCTCTCTTGTGCATGGCAGCAATGGTTGTAACCCTAATGGAAGGACCTATATATATCAACGGCTACTAGTGCACGAAAACCATCTACAGGCGTCGAGCTTGCCTCGATATATAGAACAATACGTCTTGGCCTGCTCGGCGTCTTGGCCTGCTCGATCGAGCAGACACCAATCTACCGCAAGAGAGCATTCGTCACCAGCATGACATCTTCGTAGTACTCTCCTCCTCATAGACTGTAATAACCTTGTCTCTACATAACAATCACGCACTAAGTTTCGAGTCCCGATGATATTCACCTTCAAATTCAACTGTGTATTCGTCACTGATCGATGATATTCGATCACCTTCAGATTCATGAACTAACTAGGAACCAACCATATATACTTGTTTTGTGTTGTCCCCGTGATTCCTTGTAATCGTGATTTGATTTCTGAATTCAAAGCAATGCCAAGTTAATTCTCTACTTAGCTTGCATCCCAGTTACTAAGAATATTTCCCCTATAATAGCCCAGATATTTCAACATCTCCTGATAATCTTGTAATTGCTTATCCTTATTATAATATACTATTGACTGAATGAGTTGTTTGACATATTTACAAAAGGGCAAAAAAAAAAAAAGGCTAAATATCAGAAAACCCCCTTGGCATTGGATGATTATCAGATAACCCCCATTATATATTGAAAATGTCAGAGAACCCCTTTAACTTGAGATTTTAGCAAAATCACCCCAAAAAGGCATCGCTTTTAGGGGAATTTACTACTAAAATCTCAAAGTTTGCGGGGGTTTTCTAGTAGGTTTTCTAATATTTTCAAAGTTATGAAGGGTTATCCAATAATTGTCCAAAGCCAAGGAGGGTTTTCCGATATTTAGCTGGGAAAAGAGAAGCGCCCAACTCAGAAATAATACTTTGTATATCCGCAACTAGCCATCTTATTACAAGTTTTACTTTTAAGTTACCACATAATAACAATCTTACTAGTATTATCACATGCAAATACAATCTTTACATTGATCAGCAAATGCCACAACATACTGTACGTAAAGCCTAACAAGTACTAAATATTCTACTTCTTATCATGGGGTATGAAATCCGTTCACAAACTTCATTTCGATTAATCTCGTCAGGCCTAAAAAGGCACTGGATCATACAAACTTTCATCTTTGGGGAAATGCATCAGCTACCTTTATAAGCAACCATAATACAAGCTTAGTTGTTGACGGACTTCTCCGCTTCTAAATCAAACAATCCACAGAGCTTGATCTGGCCGACGTTCATAACATGGATGATGAATAACTTAGCTGCTGAAATGTGAAGACAGTTAATTTGAAAATCAACAGGAGCTGCTTTCACAAACAAAATCATGAAACTATCTTCAAACTTAATCTATAAAATCTTTGTTCAGTGCTCTTTGTCATATAGCTCACAGAACTTACGCATTGTTAAGTCAGGATTAGCAAAGACAACATTGTTTGCAGGAATTCCTTCAAACCTTGTGGAAAGGGATAAACAAGGAAAACAAAGATAGACCAGTGTTCTCCAACAGGCAACAACAACCGATTATTTCTATTTTGCAAAATCTAGCATTTTGCCTGTGGTACTGCGGGCTAAAATACATAAAATTTCCTATGTTAATTCGCCATTTCTTCTAGCTTTACCTGAGACTTTATTTAATATATCTAGAACTATCCAGGGCTCAGACCATCTTTGTCACAGGAGTTTAAATTGCATGATCAAGTCACTCTCTTGTACAATTTTGTAAGCCAGGAATCAGGTACCTAATTGCTTTTGAGCGCAAAATTTGGTTATGATTTGTGGGGATCCTTTTTAATTAACAGTTATTCACCACAATTTGACTAATTTAACAAAAAGACTAGGTAAGAATAAGGATAAAAAAGTCTCAAACAAGGAGTTGAGCTTCTTACTCCTGAACACCTTCACTGGATTTTCTATATGGCATAAAACGGTGATCTTTTGAAGCATTCTTACGCCTCTTTTTCTCAATGAATGACTCGAGTTTTCCATGTGCCTGCAAATTGACGGTATGAGCAAAATGAAGGAAAACACTAATCACAAATTAGCTATCACTTAGAGGTGTACAATACCTTGAGGTCATCGAATTTCTTCACCAGCTTCCTATTCTGGATTTCAGCTGCATACATAAATTATTAGTTTGAGAAAGAGAGCAATATGTCTTAAGTAATAATCTAAGTTAGCTAATCGCTAACCATGCTTCTTGAGATAATAGTGTCACTTCCCATGCTTTTCTCTGCATGGTTTTTATTTGTGTGCGTATGTTTGTATATTTGAGTATGTGTATATGTATGCGAGAGAGAGAGAGAAACCAACATTTTTTGAGGTAGTAAGGTCGCTTTCCGTCTTTTGCTGCTTCCCTTTCTTTTTTTATATGTTCAGAAACAATTTCAGATTCAACAGTTCGACGAGGAGCTGACTTTAACTGCTTGTCCTGAAGATTTTGTAGTTCAGGAGCATCAAATTAACAATTTAAAGGGAAGGGAAAAATAAATAAAAAACAAATAAATCTAGAGCACATACAGATTAGCGACTTATTTGCCAAAGACAGTTCAAACTCTAGAGGTTGCTCTATGTTTGCTGAGTTTGGAGCTGTATGCTCCAGTATGTTAGTTGTTTCTTTTCAGATTTTTTTTTAATACAGAGAGAAGATAAAAAAATAAAAACAACTTTCATGCCAAAAAAAAAAAAAGAAAAAGAAAAAAGTTAAAAACTCTGAAAGGTTTTTTCCGATATTTGTCTGCAGTGTGAACACTTAAATTTCTGCTTAATTAATGAAAAGTGAAATAAGAAAAGCTGGAGAAATGAAAGAGTGCAAATAAAACAGAAAAGAGAGGGAAAGAGGAAAGAAAGGGGAAAAGCTAAGGAGAGAAGGAAAAGAAGCAAAGGATAACTTTCATTTACTAATTCAGAATAAACCATCTATTAAACAATATATACTATTTAGTTGGATTACTACCACTTTGCTTAAGGCAGTTACCACAATTATATATGATAACTACTAACAAAAAATCAAGTTCAATATTATCGTTTTTGCTGCACCTACTGACCTACATTAGGACCAAACTACTACTATTAGAATGGTCATAGTTCATACTTCTACTCATTATTCATGTTATATTACACAAGAAATTCATAGGATATTGTTCAGTTTGCATTTTATTTTTTAGATGACACCATCGATGTGCCACTACATAACATTTCATATGTCAAGACAAAAAACATCATTTGGGTGAGTCATTGACATATAGTTGTAAAATTTCATCAAAATATTCATGGATGCTTATGCTTCTTAGTGATCCCCGTGTTAGATGTGAAAAAGCTTAGGCAAGAATGTTGATGATGAAAGAAAAAGAGGGAGCTAAATGCCTCTTCTTATTGATCTTGTACAGTTTCTAACCCCCAAAATCTCTCCCTAAGAACACCTTCTACCTTCCATTAATGTCATTGTAATATACACAATTTGTTCTTAGCAATTCTTAGTACTTTATCTATCTTCATATTTCAACAATTTACAGCCTAGTCTGTTACTTTTTGTATCATATATTTGGTACCCTTTTTCTTTTTTTAATTTCAGTCTAAGGAGATACTATGATATACTATTTGCTAAAATTTACTACTAAGGATCGAGATTTAAATAAACTTACTAATCAATTTTATGAGCTGAAATTATATCAATCCTCCTGCTTACTATAAATTCACATCGAAGTTGTGCTGTTTAAATTTTAAAATTAGAATTTCGCTTTCTCATCATGTATGATAACCTGACAATGATAGTAAACTAAATCCTTCACCACTTGATTCACCACTTAATCCTCGCCAGACTTCTCCAGCATTCAAGGACATTCCATGAGCAAGCAACAAGCAAGCAAACACTCCAGGGATTAATTCTCTCAATTCAAAAGTAACATTCCATGAGCACTTAGTAAGATCAAGAATTTTTAGCAGTAATCAACTAATATTGTAAAGCATACAAGATCTGGCTAATAAATAGGTATCTAGTTATGCGTTAAACTCAATTTAAGAAGCCAATATATGTAGCAAGACTAGAGTATAATCCCATGCTGATATAAAATGAAAAAAACTGATCACGTTAAAACCTTTTCTATTTAAAGGAAAATATTGCAAGATCAACAACTATGCATTGATTGGAGTTGAAGCATAACAAATAGCTATTGTTTATACACATAATGTTTATTTATAACAGCACCAAATATAAAAGTACATTATATAAATAAAATATAATCATAGTTCACTTACAATCCAAGAAATGTGGTCCTTCAACTCCTTGATAACATTGGCATCTTTCGACTTTTTAATCAACTTTTGGAGCTTCTGTTCAGCAAAAACATTGTCAATAGACAGAATAGGAAACAAACGGACAAACATCTAAACAGACTAGTTCATTCAACAAGCAGAAAAATTCACCTCTTTCTCTTGAGGAAGTTCAACATCATACAAGAAATTGTATCTCTTCCTAAACCTAAAATAAGAGAAGAGCCGTAAGCACATAAATAAACATGCTAGTAAAAAGCTGCATATGCAAAAAACAAAAAGCAAAGGAAGCAACCTGTTACGAAGATGAATTAAATATTCAACAGTAATGTTGGACGCAGGTGCAATAAACACCAAAATAAAAAACCACCAACACCTCCATGAGAGACCCAACTGTAGCGAATATTCTTCTTTTTCATGCATATATATTAGCATAGTTTTTCATGCATACATTGTCATAGTTTGCAATATGAAATCACATCAAAGACCAACATCTGCAACAAGTAAACAAATCAAGAAAAGCAGGAATTCTTTGTTTAGAGCAAAAGGTTTTGGCCAAAGTCTGCCAGATCTCTGTTAGTCCCTTGATGCAGAAACATCGAGAAATTTACTACAACTAACACCAAACATCATAAAATAGGCCTCTGGATTAACCATTATCAACAAATTTGATGGTCAATTGCATATATGGTTTACACCATAGTCAAAAAAGAAACACAAATCACATCCAGACATAAAGAAAGAGGAACTCTAGATAGCAACTCGAATAAAAAAGAAAATTACCCTTCGGGATCAAGCTTTCCACATAACGATTCAAAGCGTGGATCCCGAACAACCTGAAAAAAGGACAGTCAAGAGCTAGAGTTAAGGAACAAATAAGAAATGTATAATATAGTTGCTGAGCAGACTGGTGAAGTAAAATCTAATGTTTAATATGCCAACTTTCCTCAATTTTCTTTCTTCTTTCGCTATAAGTATTGCAAAAAAAATTTACTAAAGGTCTAAACAACTTCGCCCTTTCATGTACTATGTTGGTAGTCACATTGGCTAGACTCCTTCCATCCATGTCAGAAGCCCAGAGGTCAAAGAGCAGGTTTGGGAAGCATGAAAAGTCAGTAGCCCCAGACTACACAACTGGGCCATTTAACTAATGAATTATCCCTCCCTCCAAAAAAAAAGGTGGAAAGAAAAAAAAGGAGCATCCCTTCCTCTGAAGTGCTCAACTAAACTACTCCATAGGGGTACAAGTAAATGCAGGCAAGCACAGCCAAAAGTATGCATGCACCTGTTTTCATTGCTTTTACCTTTAAGGCCACATGCCCTATACCTCATAGGATATGGGTGTCCTAACTATCATGTTCTATTTGGATTTCAACAGGAAAAAACTCTATATGAATGTTCTAACAACACGGCTAGTAAAGGTAAGACAACACACGCCCACGCATAGGATGTTGGATATGAGTAGCCACCTCATTTAGAAAAATGAGCTGCCAAGAGAAAGGACCAGTGAGCAAAGGCGGATCTAAATATTAGTGTGTGGTGTCAAGTGACACCACTCTCTGTGAAGGAATTGGAAAAAACATGGGTCTAATTGCAAATGACACCATGAAACAAAAATGAATAACTTTCTGTTAACTGCATCAAGCACGAAATGAAGTTATCCAGAGTATTTAACTATGCTCAATCAGGTTGGTCATTACATGCTTGAAGCTATCATTATTCGTGTAGTAGGGTTGGTGTTCAATAGTGTTCAGGATATAAAGATGACCCATAAATTTAAAAAGACCCAATTCCAAGAACATGCATTTATAGGAATTTTGATTGAGGATTGAGGCCATTTATGTAACAATTTTAAAACATAAAAAAATGTAGGTGTTGATTGTAAAGATCCTTAGTTAAATGTATTTTTTGCATCTCATTAAAGTTCTGATTATATTGAATGTGAGGAAAATTAGTACATAGTTTTCTTTTATTGTGACAGCACTAAGATAAATTTATGGCTCCACCACTACCGGTGAGGTCCACCTATCCCAATTTCATTAGAAATATGGGTCTCACAACTACTATATCTCTTGATAGTTCACTCAATCTTCTCCAGCTATTACTAGAAATCAATCTATTAAGTTCTGATGCAGACTTCTCATGTGTTCATTGGATATAAAACCATGACCTAGAAATTCAAAAGAACCTGGGACAGGAGCTGGCTGCATATGCCAACCTCTCCAATTCAAGATGGAAAGTAAATGCAACTATTTCGAAAACAACAGAACCAGTTGGTGTTTCCAGATCCACATGCTTCGAAAAACCAAAGTCTGAACTGGGGCGTAACAAGATGCAATATCTGTCAATGAAATACAACCAAATATCTTTTCGGCCACGTGGACATAAAAATTATGCAATATATTTCTAGTCTCAATGAAATGCAACTAAATATCTTTTGAGACATAAGCCCGATCTTAAGTATCCCCCTCCTTGCAAAGCATATAATCAGGCCAACTTTGCAAAAGGAGATAAATGTAAATTTAGCTGTTTCAACTCATAGTTTATACAAGTTAATCGAACTAGAAACATATTGTCAGGGCTGTTAGCAACTGAAGATTCAGTTAGCAATCAGTCGACTGAAGCTAACAACCAGTCGACTATCAACCTGAATTAGTCGACTACCAAGAGCCATAAGTCGACTATCAAGAGCCTGAAGACTTTGAAGCTGAAGACTGCCTGAAGACGTTGCGCTGGAGGACCTGGATGCTTGGAAGAGGACTGAACTACAAAACAAGTGGAGGGCTGTTATGCAACTCTTTAAAGTTCAGCGACATTGTAATAAATGTTTGGAAGTCTGTTACAAACAATTAAGACTGTTTCTGACTGTTTCTGTGTTTGTTAAGTCCGTGCACGTTTTGTGCACGTTTTTTGTTTTCTTTGCTTGGAGCTGGAGTATAAACGAGAGGTGTAAACTGAGATCATTATGAATGAAATAGAATTGTTTTCCTCTTCTCAAACTCAATCAAAATCCTCAATCCTTCCTCAATTCTCTCTCAATTCTATCTTGCAAACTCTCTTCAATCTCATTTTAGGTTCCTCATGACCAGAAGCACAACCAAGAGACTCAATAGGGGATCAAAGTCCTCTCAATTGGTATCAGAGCAGATGGAATTTGAAGCAGGAGCTGATGATTTCATGGCTGATCATGAAGGAGCTTCGGCGGACGAGGCAGTTCAACAGGGAGCTCGTATGGAGGAGACTCTCAAACAATCAAGGGTTCTTCAATCAGATGACTCGTATGGAGGAGACCCTCAACCAACAGGGACTCATCAATGAAGAAGTAATGGCACAATTGAGGGAAATATCTTCTCAATTGCAAGAACTCAAGAACCCCAAGGATCAAGCAACTCAGGGATCAACAAGCATTGGAGTAAGAAGCGATCAAAGGATCTTAGGGTTAGGGTCAAGAAGTGATCGTGGAATTCTTGGATCAGGCAACAGGGATCAAATTCATGAGAATGACCATCAAACACAGCGAAGGGTTGAATTCTCTGGTGAATTTCCAACAATTCATAGCCATGGTAATTCCTTGGCCTAAAAGAATTCCTTCTTTAGTAAATCAGAAACTAGTTCAACCAAAGTCTCTAAGATTGGATTTTCCATCTTTTTCTGGTTCTGAGAATGTGGTGTCTTGGTTGGAACAACCTGAACAAATTTTTGACTACTATGACATCAAAGATGATGAATGGGTTAAAGTCTGTTCTTTTTATTTGAGGGATGAAACACTACAATGGTTTAGGTGGTTCACAAAAAATCTTGATTATTATCATCATTGGGAAGTTTTCAAAAAGGAAATCATCACCAGGTTTGGACCTAGTGAACTCCTTAGACCCTATGATGCATTCTCCAATCTCCACTATGAAACAAACATCCACAGTGAGAGAATGAATATCTGGGAAAATTTGAGTAGGCTCTAGGCTTATTAGATGATCAACCCTCTAAGAGACATATTAGAATATTTTATAGGGGGGTTGCAAGATGAGTTGAGGTATGAGGTAGCTGCCGCCAGACCCTCTTCTTTGAAAGGAGCAGTGTCTTTGACCAAACTGTTTGAAGACAAACAAAGAAATGAAAGGAAAATTGGAGGAAACTGGAATGTTCCCAGACCCTCTTCTTTGAAAGGAGCAGTGTCTTGAACCGTCCCTCTCATGAAAATCATGTACAAGAAAAAACCAAATTACCTTCACAAGTCAAGAAACTCACTCCTGAAGAAATTCAAAGGAGGAGTCAAAATCTTTATTTTACTTGTGATGAAAAATGGAACAGAGGACACCTGTGTAAGGATAAATACCTGTTCATATTGGAGGGCATCTTGACAGGGTGAATAGAGGAAGATGATTTACAGAGGATGAGACAGGACTATTAGCAATAGAGCTGGCTGAAAGCTTAGTTAGAGGAGCTCCCTTTATTTCTGTGCAGGCTCTCAGTGAGTAACAACTTCCCATACAATCAGAGTAGTTGGTTATTACAAGAATCAGACTATTAGCATCTTGATAGATTCTAGTTCCACCCATAACTTCATTAACTCTAAGTTGGTCAAGAAACTTGGATTGACAGTGACAAAGTTCAACAACTTTGATGTCTTGGTGGCCAGTGGAGAAGTAATCAAGAGACCTGGAGTGTGCCAAGAGATATTGCTAGATTGTCAGGGAGTAAACATCCAAGTGAACTTGTTAGTAATGCCTATGGGAGGTAGCTAAATTGTGTTAGGGGCTGATTGGATGAAGACATTAGAAGACATCACCTTAAACTTTCAGAAATTACAAGTGATATTCTTATGTGATGGAATAAAAAGGACCTTTCAAGGAGTAAATCTAGGGGAGATGCAACTAGTGAATGAGAAAAGCATTGCCAAATCATTTAGAGAACAGGAAGAGGGATTTTTTATTCAATTATGCAGTGTGAGCTTACAGGAATCACCACTGGAAGACAAATGTGAAGAATTACCTGTGGAAATGCACAAATTGATACAAGAATTTGATGTGATTTTTCAAGAATTGCCTCACCTTCCTCCTGCCAGGGAAATAGACCACATAATTCCACTTGAAAAACTGGAACTAAACCAATTAGACCCTACTGGCATGCACACTTCCTGAAGGAAGAAATTGAAAAACAAATTGAAGAAATGCTAAGTAAGGGAATTATTAGACCCAGTAATAGCCCCTTTTCTTCACTTGTGGTCATGGTAAAAAAGTCAGATGATAGCTGGAGAATGTGTATAGACTACAAATATTTGAACAAAGCCACCATTAAAGACAAATTTCCTATTCCACTCATCATAGATGAATTACTAGATGAGCTACATGGGACACAATTCTTCACCAAATTAGACTTGAAATCTGGATATCACCAAATCAGAATGCATGAATCAGATATTCATAAGACTGCTTTTAGAACTCATAGTGGGCACTTTGAGTTTTTAGTTATGCCATTTGGTCTAACAAATGCTCCTTCAACATTTCAGGCTCTCATGAACAACATTTTAAAAGTTCACTCAGGAGGTCAGTGTTGGTTTTCTTTGATGATATTCTGATATACAGCAAGGGGTGATAGGATCATTTAATACATTTGAAACAAGTATTCTAGATTATGAAGAACCAGCAATTAGTTGCTAAGATGTCCAAATGTAGTTTTGGACAAAAACAAGTTGAATATCTGGGGCACATTGTGTCACAAGAAGGGATTAGTGTAGACCCAATAAAATTCAGGCTATCATTGAGTGGCCTCTACCTAAATCGCTCAAGGGGTTGAAAGGGTTCCTAGGCCTAGCATGGTATTACAGGAAATTTATCAAGAATTTTGGAACAATAGCTCAGCCCCTAACACATCTCTTAAAGAAGGGTAATTATGCTTGGAATACAAGTGCTGAGCTTGCTTTTTGAATCCATGAAGGTAGCACCAACAAACTCTCCAGTCTTAGCTATGTCTGATTTCAATATAACATTTGTAATAGAGTGTGATGCATCCGGAATTGGGATTGGGGCTGTGTTGATGCAAAAAGAGAGGCCCATAACTTATTTCAGTTTTGCATTTAAGGGGGAAAATGTCACACTATCAACTTATGAGAAAAAATTACTAGCTATAATTCTCTCTACTAGAAAATGGCAACAATATTTGCTTGGTAGAACTGTAGAAGCTTTGTGATAAGAACTGACCATCAAAGTCTTAAATATATTTTGGAGCAAAGAATTCATTCAGGAATCCAGAACAAGTGGCTTGCTAAGCTACATGGTTATGATTACATTGTGGAATACAAGCCAGGAAGAATGAATAAGGTTGCAGATGGGTTATCTGGAATACATGAAGATAAAGTGGAAATTTCAGTCATTTCTGTTGTAAATAGTGATTGGTTGAAAGAGATCCAAGTCATGTGTTCTGAGGATGTTTTCTTCCAGGAGCTTGATGAGAAGCTACAACAAGGACAACTGAGCACTGAGGAGTATTCCAGGAAAGAGGGTATTTACTATTACAAGGCAAAATATTACTTGGTCCTAATGCTCAAGATTTGAAAACCTCTTTATTGAAAGAACATTATGATAGTCCTTCTGCGGGATATTCTGGAATTACCAGAACATTACACAGATTGAGGTTATCAAAGTATATCTTGGATTTTATCTGGGAGGATATCTGAGAGGATTTATCCATGGATTTTATTACAAATTTGCCAAGGAGTAGAACCCAATCTGTGATATTTGTTGTGGTTGACAGGTTAGCAAAGTATGCTCATTTCTTTGTCTTGGCACATCCTTACACTGCTCAATCTGTAGCCCAGGTGTTCTTTGAAGGGGTATTCAAACTTCATGGAATGCCTAAATCTATAGTTAGTGACAGTGACCCTTTATTTACTTGGAAGGAGCTCTTCAAATTGCAGGGAAGCCAGCTCAAATTCAGCTCAGCATATCATCCCCAAACTAATGGACAAAAACTAAAATAACTAATAAAAATCTTGAATGCTATCTGAGGTATTTTTGTTGCCACAAACCAAAGGAATGGTGTAAATGATTGCCACTTGCTGAGTTTTGGTATAACACTACATAAAAAGTTTCTACCAACACTACACCATTTGAAGCAGTGTATAATCGGCCCCCTCCATCTTTGCTATCTTATATTCCCAAAAGTTGTAAGGTAGAATCTGTGGATGCAACTCTTTTTTCCAGAGACATATCTTTACAATTTCTAAAGGACAGTTTGAAAAAGGCAGCAAAACAAATGAAGAGGTTTGCTGACAAGCATAGAAGCCATAAGAGTTTTGATGTTGAGGATTGGGTATTTCTTAAGCTTCAGCCCTATAGAAAAATAGTGTCTCTTCCTACAAAACTCATAAGCTTTCTCCTAAATATTATGGTTCTTACCAGGTTTTAGAAAAAATTGATGAAGTTGCCTACAAGTTGGCCCTTCCTGACAATGCACAGATTCATCCTGTTTTTCATGTTTCCCAACTTAAGAAGAGGATAGGTACTGATGTTGTCCTTCAAAATGATCCTCCTAGCTATGTTGTAGAATTGGTTGATGAACCAGAGGAGATCTTAGACAGGCGATCAGTGGTGCAAGGGAAGAGATTAGTGTCACAAGTTCTAATCAAATGGAAGAAACGATCTCCTTTGGATTCTACCTGGGAATCTTACTGAGATCTCGTCAAGGGGTTTCCTGCATTTGACCTTGAGACAAGGTCCAATTTAAGGGGAAGGGAATTGTCAGGGCTGTTAGCGACTGAAGATTCGGTTAGCAATCAGTCGTCTGAAGCTAACAACCAGTCGACTATCAACCGGAATTAGTCGACTACCAAGATCCATAAGTCGACTATCAAGAGCCTGAAGACTTTGAAGCTGAAGACTGCCTGAAGACATTGCGCTGGAGGACCTGGATGCTTGGAAGAGGACTGAACTACAAAACAAGTGGAGGGCTGTTATGCAACTCTTTAAAGTTCAGGGACATTGTAATAAATGTTTGGAAGTCTGTTACAAACAATTAAGACTGTTTCTGACTGTTTCTGTGTTTGTTAAGTCAGTGCACGTTTTGTGCACGTTTTTTGTTTTCTTTGCTTGGAGCCAGAGTATAAAGGAGAGGATGTAAACTGAGATCATTATGAATGAAATAGAATTGTTTTCCTCTTCTCAAACTCAATCACAATCATCAATTCTTCCTCAATTCTCTCTCAACTCTATCTTGCAAACTCTCTTCAATCTCATTTCAGGTTCCTCATGACCAGAAGCACAACCAAGAGACTCAACAGGGGATCAAAGTCCTCTCACATATGGCCGTAAAATGTTCATATTCTTAAGGCAGTCACTCCGATGAGCATATTAAACTAAATTTTTACAAAAAGAGTGAAAGGCAAAACTGCATACAAACAATGCCAAGAACTCAACTTTTTTGAAAGTTGACCATAAAAATCGCTCCTTTTTTTTTACAAAACACTTCCAACAATAAACAAATTAAAAAAATAAGAAGAAATTACCAGAACTACTAACCTTCTTCGGTGCTTGGATAACTTCTCTAAACCTCCCAACTGGCACCTTGCAACTCAACTCCGATGGCCTTTTCCAATTTCCCCCAAAAATTTCCAAAAATTACACCAAAACCCCAATCTACAAAATTCAGAATCAACAACCCTCACCTGTTCTTGTTAGCTCGTCCAAGCTGCTGCTTGTGGGCCCCGCGTACAGGACGGGCGATGTGGGAACCATCGGACCTCGCTCTCTGCAGCTCCTCGAACGGGATGTCGGCGAGCTTTCTCTCTATCTCCTTCTCCTGCCATTAAAGTAAAGTTAGGGTTTTGACTTGAAAGAGAGAAAGATAAGAGTCTGTGAGAGAGAGAACGACCTCTTCGGAGGAGAATGCAATCTCTTCATCGCTGACTTCGTTCTCGCTCTCGTCGCGGTCTTTAGCCATTGTCGGATCGATTTGAGAGCAAAGCACAGAGGCGATTCTTCAAAAGACAAAAACCCTCGTCGAGTACTTGATGGTGAGGAGAGAGATAACGGGTCGGGTTTGGAATCCGGTTTTAATGGTGCCCTTGAAGCCCAAGAACCGAGCCGATTAGATACTTATCATATCTATATGCGTTCGCCAATCATGGATATGTGTTATGAATATAGATACGCCTCAGTAAGATAAGCATATGAATACGAATATTTATACAGATAAGTAAGCGGATGCAAAAGGGATATAAAAAAACTAGGTAATATTAAAAAAATATAGTTCATATGATACGAGATTGTATTGACATGTTCGATATATATTTAGAAAAAGCTGAGATCTCTTGATTATCAAAATTAACCTCAAATCTACTAATCTAAGCATTAAAATTTTTACAATTGTATGACACATTTGAGGACATTCTAGATATCTTGAGATTTGCTACATGTCCATATCTATAACTGCGTCCTATCGGATGAAGATTTTAGCAATGATATTTACATCCTAACGAATACGGGTACATATATTTTCTCAGATATAGATATTTTTATGCTCTCCTACAGGCAAAACGTATAGATTTTTTAATGTTAAATTTAATAAAATATAATGAGTTATTATTTGTCTTTTAATTTTTTTTTATTTGATGATGTATCTTATGCCTTGTTTGGATGGAGGGTAGAGAGGGAGAGGGGAAGAGAAACGAGGCTTTCATCTTGTTCGGAAGTTTTTTTAAGGAGGGTAGAGAGGAGGAAGGAAGGAGAAAGAAGGCTAAAATTGTTTGGTTTTCTCCCCCCCCCCTCCGATTTGGGCGGTAGAGGAGGGTAAAGGAGGGTAAAGGGGTGTAATGACATTCTTATCCTCATCAAAACAAATAAAAGGGCTGATGTGTTATTAGTATAAAGTCATTTATGTAAATTTACATATATTTACTTCCTTTCACATTCGTTCACCTTACTCAACTCCCAAACAACATATTACAATCCTCTTCCCTTCCCTTCCCTTCCTTTCCTGTTGTTTACATTTCCTTTCCTTCCCTTAGTAAACTCCCAAACACACCATTAAGCTTTTAGTCTAAATAAACCTTCTTAGAGAATGATCAAATCACGTAACATATTTACATAGATGCATGCCAATCACAACAGTTTAGTAAAAAATTTGTGGTATCGTCTCGAATAGATAACTTGTGATTTTTAAAAATATTCTAATGATTGTTGATATTTTCATAAAATTGCAAACCATATGGGTTTACTTAGGGCACGTTTGGTTCCAATTTTTTATCGGTGAATCCCTGCCACAGCGTCAGAAATGTGGCAGGTTTCACCCCAAAACACCTTTTTTGGGGCGATTTGGGGTGAATCCTGCCACAGATGGGACATTATGACAGGCTTTACCCTACTTTCATCCTTAAAAAATCTGAACCAAACAGCCCCTTACTCTCTTCCCTCTTTTCTCGTTTTTCTTCTTCCCAAGATCAATCATTAACCACCCAAGCATCTCTCTTGAATTTCCGTACATTACGCAGATGACAAAAAAGTGATAACATAAAGGGTAATTTGCAAAAATACCCGTAAGATTTGCATGATCGATATAAAATTACCTAATATTTTAAAAGTGACAATTTATCTCCCTCATTTTCAATGTCCAGTCTAATAATCATAACTTTTTGGCCAAGCACAAGAATAAACCCAACAGGGGATCCAAACTCAAGCAAACATTACAATTATGTGCAGACAGAGACCATTTATTCTTCTAACTCGGGCTCTGGAGCAACACAAAAAGTCTGGCACGTACAAACCAAATTTAATTACGACGAAAAATGTATGTACATAAAAAGTATAGAATCTTCACACAACTTAAATACACTCAAATAATAACAACAATAAGTCCATGATTTTGTGTTCTAGCATGCATTATTTCTTATAAACTGGATGATATATAATTTCCGAAACTCCTAGAAATTCTAGTCATCTTCTTCCTTCGAAGAATCATGGCTACCAGAGTCACGTTAGTGCGAGCATGAATTTTTCATGTGGGGATTCTTCTCGGTTACGTTTAAATTCTGCGATCGTCCTTGTAGGTCAACAATCTACATGTACGGCAAATGTTTAATTAGTAACCACAGTGTTAATAACTTAATTAAAAGCAGATAAGTAAGTATGGACTAAAAATTAGCTCTTCTAGTTTAGTTATTACTACCCAAAGATTAAAGTTTTAGGTAAAAAGTGATTTAGCGACATACAACTAATCCATTAAGAAATTTCTCTTTGAGGAAATTCATTAACAACTTTCAAATGAACACCTGAAAATTAGGTTTAGGCTCCACCAGTTTTCTTAAGAGAACTTATTCGAAAGCAATTAAAACATATATATTTTGTCAAACAAACTCCCCTGATACAGAAAGTTATGAATTCGAAAGCAACACAAGGGAGTTATGTGACAACAAACAATAGAGGCTACATTAATTGTTGTTAATTGTCCCGAAAACTAATTTTACAAGGAAATGATCTTGATAGATCACGGAGTAGTCGTTTCTGAATGAGATTATATATAAGATGGAGTGCGTTATGCCCCTTTTGACACCCAAAAAAAAAACTTATCCTTATGCACCATTTTACCAATATAGCAATAAGTATACATTGTGAACCCACGTGAATGAATTCACGTGAAGAGGTGGGAAAACGTGTGAAGAGGTGAAGAATTATGGGGACCACATGGGTGCGTGGGTGAATAAGGCACTTGAGGAGTTTGAGTTTGCATTCCGCGTGAAGACTTCGAGGCCCACAACCCGTGTACCTGTTTCCTCTTTCCAGCAGCTATATATAGCTATCTTTTTCTTAGGGTTTGGTGTGCAGGAGGAGGAAAAGGCACGGTGCGGCTGCAGAGGGAGCAAGAGGCGGCTGTGCAAAGTCAGAAAGTAGCGGCTGATTTTTTTTTTTGTGTGCAAAGAGGCTTTTCTTGTTTTGGTGGCTGTTTTCTTTTTGGTTTGAGAGAGATAATTGTGTGAGAGGTTTGAGAGATTGTTTGAGGGTTTAGATTGAGTGATTGTAAACCCTAGTTGTATTCTCTCCTCTCTAATAGTAGATCTCCCCCTCCTTGCCCCGTGGACGTAGGCAGTTTGCCGAACCACGTAAAATTGGTTTGTTTGAGTTTGTGGCCATTGTAATAGTTTCTAGGATCCCTCGACAGGTTAGTCCTAGAACTGATGAGAGGAAGAGCCGATATCTCACTTGGTTGAGATATCCGCTTCAGATTCTTAGCCGATATCTCACTTGGTTGAGATATCTACTTCAGATTCTTGTTTCCTTGGTGAGACGGGAATTCTTATTGATCTTTCCCTCTTCTTGTGCACCAGAAACTCTGCCGAAATTTTTGCTGTGCACAACATACATATACTTTAACACATCTAGAAAAAACACGCGGGCAAAATAGTCCTGTCGCTGAGTTTGGATTTTGGACAATTATATGTGCACGTGTGTATCTTCTAACTATAGTAATTAACATAGTTTTATTAACAAAAAAACCCCCTGAGATTAACAATTACTTTTGGTGCAAATACTGTATTTAGAACTAGCACAAATTTACGCATAGTATTGAAGCCAATACCTGAATTAGAGAGTTGGGTTTAAGACAGGTAGGGTTACAAGGATATGGGCAATCTACATCCACGCTGACTTCCCTCCCAAAGTACCAATCTCCGACAGCTACTGCGATAGTCTGCAACACCAATTGCAAATGCTTTAAAAGATTACGCATAAATTAAATTGTTTTAGGAACAAACAAATATATGCTTATATTTGATATATGTGCTTAATTGTAATGCTGTAGTACCTTATTGTGCACTTTTGGGGATAATGGTGCAAACCAGCTATACTGTTCTTCACTCTGGCAATGGGAAAAGCAAGAGTTTATGAACATTCCACCACCATTTTCCAAGAACTTAGTTGATCTAAGAGCTTTCAGCATTTGTGACCTATATCCTGTAAATTAGTAACTTAATATTTACCATAGAAACTAGTAAGGTAACTCATAAACTGGACTTGTAAGATGAAAACAATATTAATCAAGTTCAACACATATATGCACAAGTTTTTGTGTATTTGTATACGTTTATATCCCTTATAATGTATTCACTTCTCTGTTAATTTATCATGAAGCTCTCCAAATAATAAAGAAATTTAACACTACGAAAGAAACAATATGCTCTGTGTTTTGAGACATGAAATTTCATTTCAGGTACTTGTTCGATAGCAGGTTATTGGGATTCCTAATCTGTTTTGGTAACATGTTATTAAGATTTCTAATCAATTTTGTTTTTTGTTTTAGAATTCCTAGTATGTCTTTGGTTTTAGGATTTCTATATATATGGAATGGTTTAGAAGAGATTAGATCAGAGAAAATTAAAGTGAGAAAAAAGAGAGTCTTTTGAGCATATTGAGAGGGAGATATTGTGAGGGAGTTGAGATCTTTGGTTAGGGTTATATTTAAGTGATTGTGTGAGTTGTAACCCGTTATATTTCTCCTCCATATAGTGAAATCTCCCCATCCTCTCTTCGTGGACGTAGGCAATTTGTCGAATCACGTAAATTCTCTGTGTTGGTTTGATTTGTGTCGTATTTTTCAGTGATTGCATTTGCGTTTGGTTTAGTTCTCTTCTCTCATCGTCACCGACTCGTTTGGTTTGCGAGCACTCTTCCGTACGATGCGCAACAATTGGTATCAGAGCTCCAGATTTGAGATCTAGGATTTTGGCATTGGGTGGAGGAAGATTCATTGTGGAAGCTTGGTTCTGGTAGTTCTAGGTTTCAGTGAAGATAGCGTTGTGGAGTTGTCGTTGGAAATCTCGCTTTCCTCGTGTGGTTAGGAGATCGTGTTGAAATTCTATCTATGGTTTAGTTGAGTAATTTCTTAATTTCTATCAAAGTTTGAATCTTTCTTTACAATTTGGAGTGGTTTGCAATGAGAGAAAAAGTTGGTGAAAGCAGTAAGACGATAGCGAGTACAATTCAGTTTGGATTATAAAATACTAAGATTAGTGTGGTGAAGTATGGTGACAAAATCAATTTTGGTTTGTGGATGAGCGACGTACAGTACGCTCTCAATGCTTAAAATTTGGAAGAGACCATCATGGTCTATAAGAGGTCATCAAAATACGATGTGGCGATATGGGACAAAATGAATAGGAACGTTTGTGGGGTGATCAGGTCTTATTTGGAACAAGAGTTAAAATACGATGTGATTAGGGTAACGTCTGCGATGAAGATGTGGGAGATTCTTAACAACAAGTACCTTACGAAGAGTGTTGAGAATCAGTTGTACTTGCTACGGAGATTATTCAGATTCCAGATGTCCAGGGGCACCTCACTAGCGGCTCATGTGAATAACTATACAAAGTTATTGTCAGACTTGGTGAACGTGGATGAGAAGATAATGGACGAGTACAATGTGATTATCTTGTTAGGCTCCTTACCCGATGAAGAGTATGATACCTTCGTGCTCACTTTGTTAAACGAGAGATCTTCCATCACCTACAATAAAGTGACTAACACATTGACAAACTACGATTTGAGGAGGAAGGACAAAGAGACTTCCTAAGCTAGCACTTCAAGAGAGGCATTGTCAACGAGAGGTAGAAGTCCATATCCAAGAGGTAGTAATAGGATCAGGTCAAAGTCAAGGGGCAATCACCAGTTAGCGAAGAACCAGTGTGCGTTTTGTAAGGAACAATGACATTAGAAGAGAGATTACCCGAAGCTCAAGGAGAAGGAGAATAGCAAGAAGAAGGGCCCAAAGGCCAATAAGGTGAACGCCGTGAGAGGTGAAGATTGCAATGATTCGTGCTTTTCTCTATTGATTACTCCAGAGGTTGTTGGGAAAACAGATTCCTAATCTATTTTGGTAACATGAGGTTATTAGGATTCCTATTCTATTTTGGTAACATGAAGTTATTAGGATTCCTAATCTATTTTGGTAATAGGTTATTAGGATTCCTAATTTGATTTGGCTTTTGGTTTAGAATTCCTAGTATGTTTATGATTTTAGGATTTCTATATATATGGAACAATTAGAAGAGAAAATTGGTGGAGAGGAAAATTAGGGGATATTTGGAGCACAGAAAAGAGATATTTTCCGAGCTATTTGTTTAGGGCTTTGTTTGGAGAGATTAAGAGCTTGTCGGTGAGATTAGTTTGTTCCTTCGAGTGATTTATAATCTCAGTTTGTACTCTTTCTCTATTAGTGAAAACCCCATCCCCTTTCTTACCCCGTGGACGTAGGCAACTTGCCGAACCACGTAAAACTATTGTGTTTGGATTTGTGCTATGTTTTGATTTGTTTGGCCTTTATCTTGATATTTGTTTGATTTGGTTCTCGAAGCACGCCCGTTTGGTTGTCACGCTTTCCCGCCGCGCACAACAATTAGTATCAGAGCTTCGGGTTCAACTTGAGGCTTGTTTGAAGGATTCGCTGAAGGATTCCTATTTGAAGAGTTAGATCGACAACATGGGTGAAGCAAGCACATCGGGATCGTCTCTTACGAAGATAATACATAGTTTGAGCATCAATAACATGAAGATCGATGTTCCGAAGTTTGATGGTAAGATTAATTTCGGTTTGTGGAGGTGTCAGGTGATGGATGCGTTGGACGCTCAGAATTTGGAGGAGACTCTTGTGTTACAAGAGAAACCTACCGAGATAGAAGCTAAGGTTTGGAAGAAGATGAATAGTAGGGCGTGTGGAGTTATTCTGTCATGCTTGACGCCAGATCTTATTTATGATGTGATGAACGAGACTTCGGCGAAAAAGATGTGGGAAACACTCAATGAAAAATATCTTATTAAGAGCATTGAGAATCGGCTTCACTTGAAGAAGAGGTTTTATCAGTTCAAGATGAAGAGGGGAGTTTTCATTAGGGAGCATGTTAACAACTTCACAAAGCTACTTTCAGACATGGCTAATGTGGATATCATGGTTGAGGATGAAGACAAGGCGATGCTACTTTTGTGTTCGTTGCCCGATGATGATTATGATACGTTTTTCCTAACTATGATTAATGGAAGAACTACTGTTAGTTACAAGGAGGTAACCTCAGCGTTAGTGAATTATGAGTTGAGGAAGAGTGTTGATGAGTCCTTCGAGAAGACATCGGGAGATGCATTAGTAGTTCATGGCCATGGTTCAAACCGAAGCAGGAGGTCGCAGTCTAGAGGTGCACATCGTGGGATTCGTAGGAATCAGTGTGCCTTTTGTAAAGAGGATGGATATTGGAAAGCCGAATGCCCAAAGTTAGATCGAGCCGAGAAGAATAAGGGGAAAGCTGTACAAGTTCCAAAGGTGAATGTTGTCAAGACTAGTGGTAACAATTCAGATTCAGATTCTTCGGGCTATTCATTGTCTGCACTGCCATTAGTTTGTGTTGCCAACTCTACAGAGTAGATGTTGGATTCGTGTGCTTCATACCACGTATGCCCTAGGAGGGATTGGTTCTCCAGCTTTCAGAAGTTGGAAAGAGAGGATGTTGTGCTCATGGGTAATGGACATGTATGCTCTATCGGTGGTATTGGTACCGTTCGTTTTCGGATGTATGACGGAGTGATTCATGAGTTGGAAGGAGTGAGGTTCGTTCCACAGTTGTCGAAGAACATCATTTCACTAGGAACTTTGGTGGCATCTGGCTATAAAGTGACCTTGGAGGATGCACGTTTGAAGGTCACATTGGGGTCCATGATTGTTATGAAGGGTGTCAGAAGGAGCAATCTGTATTATTTGCTCGGAAGCACGACGATTGATAGGGAGATGATGAATTCATCAGATTCGGCTAGACTGTGGCGTTGTTTGATGCTGGGTTATTTGATTGGAAATGTCGTGCATAAATTTTTGAGGAGTGCTTTGACCTGCAGTTTGAAGTCCTGTGAACCCATTGGTATGAGCGAGAAGACCGAGGTGGAGTTTGGCACTTCTATCCATCATTCGAGGGGTTTTCTGAGGGGTGTTCATTCAGGCATTCGGGAGCCTTCCAAGGGAGCATTATTGGGAGGTAATAGGTATGTGGTTTCCGTAGTTGGGGATTGCTCTAGGTATTGGTGGGTTGCAACCAAATCCTGTTGGTGTGAAGTCCTAGAAGCCCGCAACAGATGGAGGAAGTGTGTTGATAGAAAGGTAACCCGACGTTCTGATTATGGTAGGGGTTATTTCTTGCATTTGTGCCGAGCTCACGGCAATAGGAGACACTTTATTGGTGTGGAGACTTTGGGGTGACGAGATGAGATGACAGTTTCGATGGGTCGTTCCTTTCTGGAGGAGGATCGGCGTTGGTTGTCGAGCATTGGTTCTGGAGCTTCGACATATTTGGGTCATCTTAGTCATAGGTCGCCGATTGCTGCATTAGGAGTTATTGGATCTGGTGGAGCTGTTTTAGATTTTGGGTTGCGTCAGATGTTTAGCTACACAGCACTCGGTCACATCGTGGATGTGAGATTTGATCCGATAGCACATTTAGGATTCAGAGGCGTGTTTGATTATCAGGTATTGGCTTCTGACTTTGTTCTGAGCAGGTATGTCACGTTTACCTCTCGGCAGGTGGAGAGTGATGATCAGATCTTTGGGACATCGCAGCGGGTGGAGAGTGATGCTACTCCACATTGGGAGGAAACTCCAGATCATACTGCATCATTTGGGATTCCAGCTGATGTGACACAGATTGGGAATCGTGTTGATTTGGATGCATATGATAGGTTGATTGATTCGAGTACAGCTGATGGATGTAGTCTGGATATGGCCATTGGTTCATCTCAGATGGAGGTGTTTGATTTGTATCAGTTTGGGGCCGCTATCAGTTGCAGATCCGTTGTCGATATTGGAAAAGAGTTGCAGACTTTTCTATTTGTTTGAGGGCCTTTGGAGGCCGTTTGGGTGAACTACGTGAAGGCTTGATTCCTTGGGCAAGAGGATACGTAGGCAGTCAGTTTTGATGCAGCCGATTTGGAGTAGATATCGACATTTGGGTGAGTGTTCGCACTCCCGTTTGGATCTCGACTTGTGTAGATGGAGTCCGTTGTCATGAGTCCGTTGCCGTGGCGTACTGGACACAACAAGTGACGCATTTGGTTTGGTCGGTGTCGGCTCAGTTTTGAGAAAACTTCGCCGAGGTGGAGAATTGTTGGGAAAACAGATTCCTAATCTATTTTGGTAACATGAGGTTATTAGGATTCCTATTCTATTTTGGTAACATGAAGTTATTAGGATTCCTAATCTATTTTGGTAATAGGTTATTAGGATTCCTAATTTGATTTGGCTTTTGGTTTAGAATTCCTAGTATGTTTATGATTTTAGGATTTCTATATATATGGAACAATTAGAATAGAGAATTGAGGAGAAGAAAAATTGGGGATATTTGGAGCACAGAAAAGAGGTATTTTCTGAACTATTTGTTTAGGGTTTTGTTTGGAGAGATTAAGAGCTTGTTGGTGAGATTAGTTTGTTCCTTCGAGTGATTTGTAATCTCAGTTTGTACTCTTTCTCTATTAGTGAAAACCCCATCCCCTTTCTTGCCCCGTGAACGTAGGTAACTTGTCGAACCACATAAATCTCTTGTGTTAATTGGTGATTGTGATTGTTTATTTGGTTGTGATCTCTCTTATTTGGATTGTGTGATTCGATCACTTCCGCGCCGCGCACAACAGAGGTGAACCATATGGATGCATCCGATTGGATGCTTGATTCTGGTGCTACTTATCATGTGACTTCTCGGCGAGATTGGTTTGCATCGTTTGAGAAACTCGATGGGGGTGTGGTAGTCATGGGAAATGATCAATCCTATAGCATTTGTGAGATAGGTACCATCAGGATTCGGATGCACGATGGAGTAGTTCGTGAATTGAATGAAGTGAGATTTATTCCTCAGTTAAAAAAGAATCTTATTTCTATTGGAGATTTGGAGGCAAAGGGATTCAAGTTGACCTTTGAAGACACTGTAAAAAAGGTCACTAATGGATCTTTGGTGGTGATGAAAGGAGTCCGCAGTTGAAACTTGTATTATTTGAAGGGGAGCATCGAGGTTGGTCATGTAGCTTCAGCTATTTCAAAGGCAAATATGAATAGACTTTGACACTACAGGTTAGGGCACACAGGTGAAAAGTTACTGTAGGTAGTGTGCAAGCAGAGGCTATTAAAGGGAGCAAAGAGTGGAAAGATTGAGTTCTATGAGTACTGTGTTCTTGAAAAGAAGATGAATGTGAAGTTCAGGACATCCATCCATAGGACGAGGGGCATCCTAGATTACGTGCACACAAATGTTTGGGGTCCTACCAAGACTGCATTACTTAGTGGTCGACATTGGCTCATCACGTTTGTTAATGACTATTCTAGAAGTTGTTAGAGGTACACCATGAAGCATAAGAATAAAGTCCAAGAGTTATTTGTGGAGTGAAAGAGAAGATTAAAACTGCAGATTAGGAAAACGATCAACATGTTATGATCCGACAATGATGGTGAATACACATCAGATCCCTTTCAGCAGCTATGTCGATACGAGGGCATAAAGAGACACTTCATAGTTAGCCATACACTACAGTAAAATGGGATGACAGAGAGGTTGAATTGGTCTTTACTGGAGAAGGTCCGATACTTATTGTCGCAGAATGGTTTGGAGAAGATCTTTTGGGCTGAGGCACCATCATATGCGAGCCACATCATTAATAAGCTACCTTCATCTGCGATTGAGGGGAAGACCCCTATGAAGATGTGGTCGGGAGAACCAGCACATGACTATGACCATCTCAACTATTTAGGTACTATGCATTTATCATGTTAGAACAGATAAATTAGAATCTCGAGCTATGAAGACCATATTTGTGGGATTCAAGCGTAGTGTCAAGGGATATAAGTTTTTTGGAATCCAGTTGATAAGAAGATTATGCTGAGTAGAGACGTCACATTCAATGAGGCATCTATCTTGAAGCTTCCTAACTCTTATCAAGTGGAGAGCGACCCAACATTAGAGACATCGCAGGTGGTGGAGATTGATGCAGCTTCATATTATCTAGATGAGACCGTATCCATTAGAGTGCCGACTGAGGTGACGCCAGGCGAGCACGATGATGATTTGGAGGATGCATGTACAGTTGGATCAGGGACCGACAGTTCAGGTTTAGGATTCTATTGTGGTTCGGAGACTGAGGAGAGACATACGGATGCCAGCTAGGTATACAGACACAGTCGTTGCATATGCACTTTCGGTGGAGAGTGTCATAAGATGGTTCCTACTATATTCAGAGAAGCCAAGCAGAGTTCGAAGGCTGATTTGTGGCAGGAGGCTATGCAGGAGGAGATGGAGTCTCTCCATAGGAATGACACATGGGAGCTTGTCGAGCTTCTAAAGGAGTGGAAGGCTATTGGTTGCAAGTAGGTGCATACGAAGAAGGAGGGCATTGAAGGCACTCCGGGGAGATTCAAGGCTAGGTTGGTGATTCAGATCTTGCTAGTTTTGGTGGTACAATATGGATTGAAATTGGATTGATTAGATGCATTTCTTCATGGTGATCTTGATGAAGGAATTGATATGACTCAGCCATTAGGGTTTCGAGTTGCAGAGGAGGATAAGTTGGTTTGTACGGGGCCGAATTTGTCATATGCAGTGAGCATGGTTTCTAGATACATGCACGACCCGGGTCCGGGTCATTGGGATGTCGTGAGATGGATTTTGAGGTACATTCGAGGTACTCTCAACGTTGGTTTTGTTTTTGAGCGGGACACTAGTGGTGGGCAGCTATGTATTGGATATGTAGATTTGGACTATGCTGGAGATTTGGATAAACGCCGGTCGATGACGGGGTATGTGTTCACTTTGACCCGTGCGTCGGTGTGTTGGAGATGCACATTGCAGTTTACAGTGGCTTTGTCGACGACAGAGGCAGAGTATATAGCGATTACAGAGGCTGTTAAGGAGGCGATTTGGCTTCGAGGATTTTTAGAGGATGTTGGTGTTTCGCAGCGATCCGTCACCATTTATTGTGATAGCATGAGTGCTATTTATTTAGCGAAGAATCAGGTCTTTTATGCGAGAACGAAACATATTGACGTTCGTTATCACTTCGTTCGAGATGTTCTTAAAGATGAGGATGTGGAGTTTGTGAAGGTCCATACAAAAGATAATCCAACGGATATGCTCACAAAGGTAGTCCCGAACAACAAGTTTGATCATTATAGAAACTTATTACAAATTCATGATTGTTGAGGCCGTTCATGGCCATTTGGATGAACTATGGGTGACTTGATCTCTTGGGAGAGAGGGTATGTGGGCAACCACATTGGTGTAGCCAGATTTGGAGAGATGACACATTGGTGCTCTTGTTGGTGTCGGTTCAGTTTTGGAAACACTTCGCCGATGTGAAGAATTGTTGCATAGCAGGTTATTGGGATTCCTAATCTGTTTTGATAACAGATTCCTAATCTGTTTTGGTAACATGTTATTAGGATTCCTAATATGTTTTGTTTTTTGATTTAGAATTCCTAGTATGTTTTTGGTTTTAGGATTTATATATATATGGAACGGTTTAGAAGAGATTAGATCAGAGAAAATTAAAGAGAGAAAAAAGAGTTTTTTGAGCATATTGAGAGGGAGATGTTGTAAGGGAGTTGAGATCTTTGGTTAGAGTTATATTTGAGTGATTGTGTGAGTTGTAACCCGTTGTATTTCTCCTCCATATAGTGAAATCTCCTCATCCTCTCCCCGTGGACGTAGGTAATTGTATGTAGGAAAAATTGTAAGGAAAAGAAAGAAAATTGAATTGAATTCCTTTGATTCCGATTACAACTCGATTACAAAAGAGAAGAAAACAAATTCAGTTTTCTCCTTTGTTTAAAACTGGGTTCTTCTTGGTAGCGATGGAGTGCTTCCTTCGATTGTACGCGTCGAAATTGCTCTCCGTTGACGATCTGACCGTCTCTTGTCTCGTGGGAACGATGAACTTCTGTGGGAAGTTTTATACGTAACTCTTTAATGAGTTTAAGAACTCTGAACGAGTTAAAACTCGGTAGATAGAGTTGTTAGAACCGAAAATTCGGTTAATGATTAAGCTGTTATTCTGTTGCTGAAGAATTCTCTCAGATTTGATCCTCTGAGATCGATTCAAAAATCCTATCTTCAAAGATTTTCGCTGCTGTTGAATCACTGAACCTGAGTGATTGAGATTCTCCAGAATTCGATCTCCTAAGAGCCAGCCCCCTGATCCGATTATCAAAAATCTGATCCTCTCCCCAGCCAGCCCTTAACTCCGTTGAGTTTGTTGAGATTTTATAGGAGGATAAGAGGTTGTAACTGACCTCTAAATCCGCTCCTACGTGGGCGTGATTTCCTCCGATCGTGGGAAAACAGTTCTGAAACCGTTCGACTCGTGTTTGAACAAGTCAAACGCCCAATCTGGCGTTCAGAACCCAACTTCGTGTCTTAGGATTGAGACGTGAGGTTGGGTGTTGGCTGAACATTGATGAACGTGAGGGTCGCTCGCGTTTTGGCTTGTTGCCTGCTTGTAAACGCGGGGGTCGGTGTGAGTTGAACCCCTACGAACGCGAGGGTTGCTCACGTTTGATTTGTGACTTGGAAACGCGTGGGTCGCCTGCATTTCCATAATTGTAACGCGGGGATGACTTCCACGTTTTAGAAGAAGTCTGTTGACTTATAACCTCTTCTGTAAGGTGTTGCAAGGACCGTCGTTCAGTAATCCTCGCTTTTGTGGAGTGTGAAAGTCGTCAGATTGTAACTTCCACTGTAGATTGTGAAGCCTGCTGAATAGAGTTTCCATCATTTGTCGGAAGTGTCGTCGAATTGTAACTCTTCTCGATCTATGTGAAAAGTCCTCCATTTGCAGTTTTCGCTTATCGACCCGAAAGCTATTTGATTGTAGCTTTCATTGTTGGAATTTGTCGGGAATCAACATCCATAGTGTCTTTTAGACGAATATTTGCCCACAACTCTCTACCAAGCAACTCACTAACTAAGTCCAACCTTTTATTTCTGAAATCATTCCACTGCACATCAGCATCTCTAATAGTTGCTAATATAATATTGGTCATGTTGTTGTCGCAACCATCAAGATCAATCATCTCAAACATGAGGTCGTGTTTGTAGCGATTATAATGCTGCAGATGTAATGATTTAATCTCTTCTGTTTCAATCGCAAGGATGAATTCTGCTTCTTGATTCAAAGGAACCATTGCCTTGTAATCTCGTAGGGATCAGCTATCTATTGTGATTTTTAGACAGCCTACAGAACCCCCTCCAAAGTTTTCGAAAGTTCGCGGTTGACTGGGACGAATTTTCGGAATACTTTGGATCCAACATTTTTGTAAACTAATTGTCCACTTTGTCTGATTGGAAGACGCAGCGAAGCTGGTTTTCAGAACGTTGAGGTATTGCTACAGCTTCTGAGCCTTGATGAGTCTGATGATTTTATCGTTACTGATTGCAATATGCTCACACTCATCTGATGGACTCCCCAACGGAGTCGTCAGTTATTTCTTGACTTTGGTCGCCTCGGTGATTGCTGTTAGCTCTTCGTTTTGTATCCGGGGCCGTGTCGTAGCCTTAGTAGTCAAAGAGCTGCAATCATAATGGTCCAACACATAAACAATTTATGCATTTGAGAATTGGAACGCGTGGGTGAGCTCAGCGTTTTGGAATCTCAACTAACTCGAACGCGAGGGTCGAGTTTGGGCGGGATTCTGTCCTCGGATCCCGTCCGTTACGATTTGACAGCTCACAGCTGTCTATAAATAAACCGCTGTAGGTCAAATCAAGAGTCATTCGACTCTTCTTGAAATTTCAACGAAAAATCTTTGTTTTCTCCTCCGGTGACGACTGTTCATCTCCTCCGACGAGATCCCATGGCACCCAAGAAGCCCGTCGCTCCTCGTTCTTCTCAATCCGATGCCGCTGCGACTCGAGATTCGGCATCGTCAGTGCCGGTCGGCGGTGCTGCTGCTCAGGCGGATGTGCCGCCCCAACTTCCCTTGATTGGCGGTGAGTATGACCTTCGTGGTCCTTAAACTTGCTTCGGCAAGTTCTGATCTTGAGATCAACGAGGAAACTCGTTTCAAATAACGCGGGGCTGGACTCCGTCGTTTGGTATTTTTGACGAGGGGTTCGACCTCCGCGTCTTAGATTCTTGATGCGAGGGTCGACCTACGCGTCTGAACTTTCTGACGCGAGGTTCGACCTTCGCGTCTTAGATTTTTGAAGCGAGGTTTGACCTTCGCGTCTGAGTTTATCTGACGCGGGTGTCGACCTTCGCGTCTGAGCTTTGTCTTTGCCTTGTCTAAATTTTTTCTTTATTTTGCAGTGCGTCATACCAGCGAACCTCTTCTTTTTCGCCACCATTTTGGACATGTAGTGGCGTGGACATGAACATGACATTCAACTCGCGCCAAGAACTCCCAGTCTTCCGATTTAAGGATAAGAGTCGCGCAGAATTAATCACACAAGCTTCTCCCGAAACTCTTAGGATATTGGTTACGGACGCTAAGTTTGAGCACACAAGCCGTAAGCCAATAGTCAAGCCTGGATACCTCTTCGGGGACTTTGTTGACTTTGATGCCGACACTGCTTATGATGGGGACTACAAGTGGCTACGGAAAGTTGGAGACCGCAACCTTTTCTTGCCCAATATGGAGAGAATGTTCCCCATATCTTATTTCCAATGTGCATCCGTCCCGAGGCGTATGGATTGGCCTCTGGTAAAGGATCAAGATGGGGTCGCTCTCGGGAATTTGACTTTCCACGGGGTCCGCTCAGCTGGTTATAGCCGACAAGTGACCGCTTTACGACCAGGCCTGTTTACCAAAGAGTATCCCTTTGGCGAAGTGGCTAGTCCAGCGAGGACTTTTGTCAAGAGATTTGTGGAGAAGAAAGGGGAGTTTCCCGCGCAAGGATTTAGAACTTCTGGCTGGGTTCATTCTTCAGTGACAGGGTGGTGGACCCGGATGACCAAGTTCATTTTGGACGAATTGGATGCGCCCCTCTCCCAAGCTGGTTTGAAAGTTCCTGTGCGGGCCACCAAGTTTGGGATTGTCCAGAGCCACTTTCACTTCTTCTCCATACTGGAGAAATATAACCCTGAGACTTGCACTTTCTTCACCCCTGTGGGGGAATTAGGCTTCGCTCTTCACGAGATGCACGAAGTCTCGGGACTTCTTCTTGGGGATTTGCCGTATGAAGAGTTTGTTCCGGGATCGGCAGAACTTCAACTTTTAAAGAAGCCCAGCCCTGAAATTTATGCCACTCTATGGGAAGTCATGTGTCACTTCCACATCTGCATGCAGCTGACGGGGGCCCGCGGAAGCGGCATTAAACAAGTGTCTTGGGCTGAATATTTATTCTAGAACTTGACCAATAAGGGGGGCTTAGTGTCCAGATTATCTGCCAGTACTTTGGAAGAAGTCCAAGCCCGAATTGACGATGCCACCTCCCACTACACAAATGAGGCCAAGGAAGATGTTTTCCCGGCCCATACGGAATTTGAGAGTTTCCATTACCAAGCTCTGCTCCCTATCTCTGATACGGCGCTTTTGGCTGGGTATTTAATGCTGTGGCTCAAGCGGTGCGTCGTCCCTACCAGGCCGATCGATGCTCTTGCTGTTGAGGTGATCTACCCCGCTGTCCTTTTAGCCCATGGGAGGTCTGTGAGTCTCCTTAGTGCCATGGTGGGTTGTTTGCAATTTGGATTACGGGAGTTGGCCTCGGATTTTGTTGACATTACAGAGGTGGAGTCTGGGGGTCACAAGGCTTTCAAGACTCCCAATCCTAGGGTGCCAATGCCATATACCTATTTGATCGCTTGGTACGTGCTCCACTGTCCTCCTTTGATGAGCGCAGCCTCTCCCCCAGGAGATTCATTCATCCCGTTCGTGCAACGATTAGAGTCTGCGAAATGGGAAGGGAGGTATATGGTTAGGATCCGTCAAATTTTGGCGCGAGACACTCATTTCCATATCTTTCGCTGTTTCCCTGATTTTGAAGGCGGCGCTTATGGAGCAGAATATCAGGACATAGCAGGTCCTAATGGATTCACTCAGCTGAGCGGGGGTGTTTTTCATTGGCTTCTCTCCATCAGGCCAGGCTACTTAGTCTTCCGGCAAGGCGTCAACTGTTTCGTCGAGCCTTACCAGCCCTACAGGTTTGCTCGCCAATTTGGGTACGATCAAGTGTACATCGGGAACCCTCGTCCTCAACTATCAGTTGTGGGCAATCTATATGAAGGAGCCAGGGCCTGGTATTATTCTGTGGCAGGTTGTACTAAGGCCGTATTCAAGCTTCCTCACAAAACTCCAAACTCCTACACTTCCATCAGCTTCTGCAATTGGTACTACGCCGCTTCTCAGACTCCCAATTACAACTTAAATACATCTTGCCTAAAGGACATTAGGCACATGTATGCTTTAAGAAAGGGGTCCAAGACATCCCGCTTGAGAGGGATTGATGAGTTTCTGGCTATTGAAAACCAGCCTGCTGGGCAGGAAGAGGAGCAAAGAGCTGAGCCTGTTCAAGCGGAAGAGCAACAAGCGGTTAATCTCCCCATGACCAGAGCAGCTGGGAAGAGAAAACTCTCAGTGGATGAGGCCGGCAAATATGATAAACAGATTCGTCGGAAGTTGCTGGTTGATTCTCCCCCCAAAGGCCAACAAAAGTCTAAGTTGATGGCAGATGCCATCAGAGCTGCCGAAGATGAAGAACAACAGGAATCTTCTGTTGCGGGCTTGCCACATAGGACCGGGCTTCGCTCTCATGGGCCAGCCCTTTCGGGCGATGTTTCTTCTTACCATCCCCCTCAAGATGAAGAGGATGAGTTTATGACCGCAGATGCAGAATCTGCACCAGTGATGGATCTTCCTAAGTCTCTGGTATTGGAGCAGAGGGATATCGAAGAGAATCCATCCCCTTCTCCTTCCTTGCTAATGTCACAAGCTGGTGATTTGGTGCCTAGTCCTACAACGGGACTTATGACTAAACCAGCTGCTGACACCAGTTTTCCTGAACCTTCAGCTACCCAGGATGATGAGGAGCGAGTTGATTATGAAGGCTCCTCGGTTGGTAATGAAGCTGACGAAGATAGAGATGGTGAGGATGCTGAAGTTAGCAATTTGCCGGGTGATGACGCGGAGGATGAGGAGCATAATTCTATGGATGACATAACTCTTTTTGACGATGCTCCCAAGGTTCCATCTGATAAAGCATCAGGTTATACTCCTTTTTATCTCACCGGTAAGCTTAATTTGTTTCGACTTATCCCGCACGCTTTTTCCACATTCCGACCGTTTTTTCGTGCAGGTTCACCTACTCCCGGGACTACTTCAGCTGCTCCTTTAGAGCAAGAACCTGTGCTGGCGTCGGCTCCTCTACAAGAGCAACATCTACCTGGTTCACCCAAGGCAACTGCTCCGCCTGTCACATTGCCTGAGACCACTGCAGTGACTCCTCCTCTAGAACAGCAGCTTGAGCCAGTGTTAGCCCCTTTGCAGGGACAAGCTTTGCATGACCCTTCTGCGGTGGAAACTTCACCGAAAGCTGTGATGAAGATCTCACTTACTCCAACAGAGGCTGGACCAAGCTCATCTCAAGCGAAGGCATTGATGGCTTTGACCTCAAGTCCTTCGCAATTGAACATTTCAATTGCTTCTGCGGCTTCAGCACCTGGATCGCCTGCTAGTCATCATCTTGATGCACCGATCTCAACTGCCGGAGGGGTATCTTCAGGTGTGGCTGTCAGGCTTGCTAATGCACCTAAATTCCTTCAGATCTCTTTATCATACCTGAACGTCCTTGCGAAGACGGTGGTTGAGTCCATGATGAATGGTCAAGGAAATTTGAACTCCTTTCGACCTCTTCTGGAGGCAGGCTTAAATGGAGTCAGGAGCATGGGCGACACTCAATGGTTCGAGCGCTGTTCAGAAATTATTCTTCGTTTGGAAGAGAAATTAGAACGCTTCGAGGCAATGGGCCACATGGAACTTCAGCCGCAAATTATGTTAACTTTGGCTAAGCTTCAGGTCGCAGAGGTACTTCAGCGAGAAGCACTAGAACGGGACTTGGCCGAAAAAGAGCGTCAGATTGCGGAGCTTCATGAGCGGAACACTCTGAAGCGAGAAGAACTAGAACGCTCCACTGCTTCTATGAATTTACTCCGGGACAAACTTGTTGAAGCTGAAGCCGAAGTCCTACGATTGAAGGCTGAAGTTTCTCGTGAAGAAGGTATTGTCAACCTCCTTAGCACTCAGAATGCAAATGGTGCTTTGGAATATCATACCCAGTCTCTAGCCCTAGAACAGGCTAGGAACAAAATGGTGGCCTTCGTCGTATCGAGTGCGGATGAACTCCGGGCCAAGGCTGAAGCTGTGGTGCAAGCTAATCACGAGAAAGAATTAGCTGAGCTCAGGACTCAACTCACAGCTTTTGATTTGATGCGTGAGTGAAAATTTTTTTTTGTAAGGTTCTTTTGATAAGAACAAGTTTGTTTTGTATCACTTTCTTTTGGTTTTTGAATAAAAAGTGATATTGATCCTTTAGTATTCCTTGCATTTATCATACCTTGACTTTAGACAACGAATCACGAGGAATACTCGAAAATTTTCTGTTGTAAGGTAACTCTAGAAAATTTCCGACTGCTGGGGATAAACATTTGATTATTCTCCCAGAACCAAGTTGTAAAACAGAATCCTTCCCGTGTTATTTTGGTTTTAAACACTGAAAGAAGTTTATAAATGCCAGAGATGTAATTTTGACTTGGTAAGGGGAAGATCGCGATCAGGGCAATTTTGAGGACTTATCGCTCTATTGAAGAGAGTCGATAAGTTGATTTTGTCAGAGGTATAATTTTAACGTGACAAGAGAAATTGCGATCGGGGCAATTTTGGGGACTTATCGCTCTATTGGGGAGAGTCGATAAGTTGATTTTGTCAGAGGTGTGATATTAACGTGACGAGAGAAATTACGATCGGGGCAATTTTGGGGACTTATCGCTCTATTGGGGAGAGTTGATAAGTTGATTTTGTCAGAGGTGTGATATTAACGTGACGTCTGTGGGGATAAGATTCTTTTATGTCTTGCTGGGGAAAGTCACTAAGTATTATCGGAGTGATGAATTATAATACTTAGGATTTAAACAAGATTTTGGGTAGTTTCATTACCCCACTAGAAGGAGTTGATAAACTGGTTATTTATTGCTCTGTTGGAGAGAGCTAATAAATTGACAATAACCTGAGTGATTTTGGTGACTTATCGTTCTATTGATGAGAATCGATAAGTGGATTTTAACAGAGGAATTATAGTCATATTGGTAGTGATGATAACTAAATTCAATCTCTGTTAGGGTGATGACCATCTGAGGTGCAATATTAACCTGATGGGTTGAGGAGATACAGAGCTTTAAACGCACTCTGCTGAAAGAATCCATGAACTTAGAGAATAAATATCAAGGATTCTTCATTTGGAAGAGTTATAACGCTAAGGTGACCCTTGCGTTTGAGGTATGAAACGCGAGGTTAAGAACTTTCATAACGCTGGTCTGAGCCTAGCGTTTGAACGTGGGTGTGTACTTCGCGTTGAGATTAAAGTCTTAACTGACTTTATCTAAAAACGTAAAAGATTTACGTTTTGAAATATAAAACGGTTGGGATTCTTTTAGAGTCCCGAACCATCTTAACAGCTTGATAGCTGTTATAATTAGACCTGAGTGGTCATATCAAGAGTCATTCGACTCTTTCCACTTTCGGCCATTTCCAAGAACGAGAAATCTCGTTTGACTTCGGCGAGATCTCTGACGAACTTCGTCTCCTTCGTTCGAAAACGCCTCCTCCGATCTACTGTGCTGATGGCGCCACGGAGGACGGGTTCAAGCTCCAAGAAAGTCGCCGGAGCGACTTCTGAAGCACCGTCGGTTGAGGACGCCGGCGGTGTTCCCGTTCGTGCTAGGACGTTGCCGTCGACCCCGCCGTCACAGGAGTTTCTCTGTCGTGGTAAGTGCCGACTGAAAGAACTTGCTTTGGCAAGTTTTCTGAAAACCTAGATGGGTTCTTGATAACGAGGAAGATGACTCGTTTTAACTCGATGAAAACGCGGGGTTGGGACCCCCTTTGGGTTTTCGACCCTCGCGTTCCAATTTTTCAACACGAGGTTCAACTCTCGCGTTTGAGACTTCTGACGTGAGGCTCGACCCTCGCGTTGGAGATTTTAACCCTTTATGTTTTGGGTTCTATCTTTATGTCGATAGCTCACTTATAGCTGCTAACATCTGCTTTTGATTGTGCAGTGCTTCTACCAAACGTGCCGCTTTCGCAAGATCATCATTTTGGGTATATTGGCGGGCCTTATGCGAATGAAATTTTCAGCCTTCACAACATAATTCCGCTTTGTACTTTCGCCGACTCGGAAAGAACGGTCATGATTAGGTCCCCTCGATGTTCTACTCTTAGAATTTTGATCACTGACTTAGACATGGAGACCCCTGCTGGTCATGCCCAGTTTCCTAAACCGGCGTTCATATTCGGAGATCGAATACCCATCGATGATCACCTCATACATGCAGAAGATTCGAAGCTGTTGCGTGTAGGCTGTCTAAAAATTACAATGGGTAGCTGATTAAAACAAGCCCCGATAACGAAAGTCACAATCAAACGACTTCCACGATCACCGCAAACGCGACCTCATTTCTGAGATGATTGATCTTGATGGCTGCGACAACAGCATGATTAATAGAGTTGCTGATGAGCAGTGTAATGATTTTAGAAATAAAAGGTTGGACTTAGTTGGTGAATTGCTTGGTAGAGAGCTGTGGGCAAATATTCGTCTAGAAGACACCATGGATGTTGATTCCCGTCTAAGCTCCTACAACGAAAGCTACAATCAAATAGTTTTCGGGTCGATAAACGAAGAAACTGCGAATGGAGGCCTTTTCACGTAGATCGAGAAGAGTTACAATTCGATGACACTTCCGACAACTGATGGAAACTCTATTCAGCAGTCTTCACAATCTACAGTGAAGGTTACAATTTGACGACTTTCACACTCCACAACAGCTAAAGCGAGGATTACAGAACAACGATCTTTGCAACGCCTTACAGAAGAAGTTACAAATCAATTAGCTCCTTCTAAAACGCGAAAGTCATCTCTGCGTCACAAATATGGAACAGCAGGCGACCCCCGCGTTTCCAAGTCACAAATTAACGTGAGCGACCCTCGCGTTCGTAGGGGTTCAGCCCATACCGACCCCCGCGTTTTCAAGCAAGGAACAAATCAAAACGCGAGCGACCCTCGCATTCATCAATGTTCAGCTAATACCCAACCTCGCGTCTCAATCCTAAGACACGAAGTTGGGTTCTGAACGCCAGATTGGGCGTTTGACTTGTTCAAACACAAGTCGAACGGTTTCAGAACTGTTTCCCACGATCCGAGGGAATCACGCCCACGTAGGAGCGGATTTAGAGGGCAGTTACACCTCTTATCCCACTATATAAACTCAACAAACTCAACTGAGTTAAGGGCGGACTGGTTGGATTTTGGCAGATTGGATTCTCAGTATCTAAACCGCACGGGTTTGGAGGCGATTCAAGATCTCAACCACTCAGGTTCGGTGATTCAACAGCAGCAGTGAAATCCCTGGAGATAGGATTTTTGAATCACTCTCAGAAGATCAAATCTGAGAGGATTCTTCGACAACAGATAACAGCTTGATCATTAACCGAATTTTCGGTTCTAACAACTCTATCTACAGAGTTTAAACTCGTTCAGAGTTCTTAAACTCATCCGAGAGTTACATATAAAACTTCCTACAGAAGTTCATCGTTCCCACGAGATAAGAGACGGTCGGATCGTCAACGGAGAGCAAATTCGACGCGAGCAATCAAAGGAGGCATTCCATCGCTACCGAGAAGAACCCAGTTTTAAACAAAGGAGAAAACCCAATTTGTTTTCTTCTCTTTTGTAATCAAGTTGTAATCGGATTTAAAAGAATCAAAATCAAAATTCTTTTATTCTCTTCTTTGCAATTTTTCCTACATACAAAAGATGGCGACTCCGCTGGGGACAAGCTTTTCCGATGAAGAAGTGGTAGCGCAGTCCGACGTCCACCTCATGGGAACGACTGTAGAAACTCTCGTCATAGAGTTTGATCAAGCGAAATACGAGGAGGCCTTGTCCTCTGGATCGCTTAGCCCTAAGGCTAGGCATGGTTTTCGCAAGATCTCCAAAGAGATCGATTCTATTGTTGAAGTGCCGAAGAAAGCCCTCTCCTTCGACCAGGAACTCAAACTGGCTCTGTTGGCGGAAGATCCCACATCCGCGTCAGCGAGGCGTGCTTCAGGCCACAAACGGCCTCTGGAAGAAACGAGTTCCATGAGCGTCAACGACGCTGCTGCTAAGGCTTTAAAACAAGCCAAGAAGAACGCCGCTCGCCGACGGAGAAGATCCATACGACGAGCACACTTACGTGAGAGCCGAATGTTGGCTCAACGCGAAGATCGCGTTCCTGAAGCTTCAGCCGAACTTAGCGTTCCCAAAACAGAACGCTCGCTTCGTGGCAATGAGCCCAATTATGAGCCTCGGCTAATTCAGCTGAAACGCGACCCTGAGTGGCGTGTTGTCTCCTCAAAACGCAGCCCTTAGAAGGAAGCTGTCAAACGCGACCCTCAGGGAAGCGTTCACCCTCGCGGGTCTGTTTCACCAATTAAACGCAACCCCCAGGGGCGCGTTCAAACAAAACATGACCTTTGCAGGTCTGTTTCGCCAACTAAACGCGACCCCCAGGGGCGCGTTCAAACAAAACAGGACCCTCGCGGGTCTGTTTCATCATTTAAACGTAGGCCTCGGCCTAACGTTTACAAATCCCAACGCGACCCTCGCGTTAATCTTCAAGAACGCTACTCTGGTGCTGTTCTTCGAGAACGCGATCTTCAAGAGGTCCGCCAGGTTCAGAAAGATCAGCGTGGTTTCAAAATCCACGTTCGACAAGAACTAGTCTTACCTACCCAAGGGCAGGGGGTTCCATCTCCACTTCCAAGCCTGGGGAAAAGTTCCTCCCAAGTTCCTGATCTGCGGGAATTATTATCAAGAGGAAAACCAACAACGCAAGCAACTCACTCATGCCAATGTGAGAGACTTATTTCGGCGGTTCTTTCGGAGTGCCATTACTGCACATCCTCGCCTCGGCAATCTGTGTTTGAAAGGTTAACAAATGTCGTTAGGCCTGCCAAACGACAACGCCGACACAAAAAGAAATCTGAGTACCCTCAGGTCACTATCAACATGATCGGCCGAGGGAAAGCTTCGCATTCCGATTCCGACGAGTCGCAAAGAAGTCACTCCCCAACTGTTAGGGAAATTTGTGACCAATTCGAAGGAGTATATCGGAATACTCGGACTCGGACAAGAGCTATTCGCCCGGTTAACTATCAAAAGTTAGCCAAAGGCATTACAATAAGTGATGAACACTCGGCAATAGCCGAGTCTCAATCTTCAAGCTCTGCCGGAGCACAAGGAGTTTCTGCCTACATGACGGAAAGCCCCGAGGATATAGCCAAAAAGGTGAACGAGCACCATGTCATGCTCCAGGCGCAACAGGAGACACTTCTCCAATTAAAGGATATGTTGGCCCAGCTCCTCGCCGAAAAAGGCCACAAACCTGAGTCTTCCCGGAAGACAACTTCAAAGGGAAAGCAGAAAGCGTACGAACATTCAGATCGTGAGACTCACAATCTTGAATCCTCTTCCGAATGTGAGAAGGAGATGGAAAAAGAACTGCACCCTCAGTCCACCAAAGTGGATGAGTTAGAAGCTCGTCTTAATGTAATTGCTAACAGGAGCGAGCTCCGTGAAGAAGGAGTGGTTCGACCTTATCCTGCGGAATGGGATATAGCTCCCTACCCGCCAAAATTTAAGGCTCCAACCTTGCAACCGTTCGACGGCACGAGATCGCCAAATCAGCACATTTACTACTTCAAATCCCAAACTGGAGACGTGGTAGCAAATGACGCCATTTTGACCCGCTTATTCATTGGCACACTTAAAGGAGTTGCCTTTGAATGGTTTATGAAATTACCTGCCGGATCTATCCAGAAATGGGTAGACCTGGAAAGGCTATTCTTGGCCAGGTTCTTTGAGGACGACACGGAGGTTTCAGTCCTAACTCTCCTTGCCACCAAGCAAAGGAAGGGAGAGTCCATCAAAGCCTACGTGGAAAGATTCCGTAGCATGGCATTGCGATGTCCCTCAGGTATGACTCAATCAACTCTGGTTGAAACATGCAGGCACAACCTGCAGACCCAACTCCTTGCTCAGATGGGAGTAGCAGAGTGTCGCTCCTGGAGACAACTAGTTTCGCAAGGAGAACAAGCAGAGGAGATAGTGGCGCGTGTCAAAGCTGAAGAAGTGCCACAACCCAAACCGCAACAGCAACGCAATCAGCAAAATGCCCAGCGGTCTAAGGGAAAGGAGACTTTGGCAGCCGACTACACGCGAGTTCCGCCGCCGAACAAGCAAGGCAAAACGCCAAATCAGCAAAGAGCGCCCAAACAATACTCATTCAAAGAGGAGCATGTGGATACCTTATTCCAATTGCTTCGAAAGAACAACAAGCTCCAGTTGACTGAAATCAGGAAGCCAGATGAAGCAGGGAAAGTGGATGACCCCAACTATTGTCGTTACCACAGATTTCTGGGGCACCCTACCAAAAAGTGCTATGTCTTCAAAGACATCTTGCAGAATTTGGTAAACGCTAATGTGCTCACCTTGAAGCCAGAGCAGAAGACCGTATCCACTAATATGATAGCGGTCCAATTTGGTGACTTTCCCCCGGTGGTAACCGCGAACGGTGTTGTACCCATCCGCAAGGGAGAAATGCACCTAAAGAATGCTGACTTGCATAGTCAGAAGGACAGGGGGTTGGTACCCCTCACCACCCCAAACGGGGAAATCATGTGGGTCCACCCTGACTTGCTTGGAGATCAACAGTGGACGAGCACCTCGTCCAGAAAGAAGGGAGGCAAGGCTAAATCTTCCAACATGATTAGCCCCTCCATCACCGAAAACGATGACCACCTCAAACCTCTTACTGATTCAGAAGAGGAGAGGATTGTCCTGGCAGCATATCCAGGAGACAACCCTGGCACTCGGTCAGGAAAAACCTATTTGAGGGATTACGGCCAGAATGCTCAAGAGGTGGAAGAACAGCCCCAAGACGCTGGGGGTTCTGTACCGAAGAAGCCGGTCGACAAAGGCAAACAGAAAGAGCTCCGGTTCAATAAAAATCTTCACCAGGAACTCGGAGAGTCAAGCGCTCCCTTTCAATTCAACGTCATGGCGCAATTGGCCAACATACCGGCCAGAATCACTTTATACGAGCTCTTGAAGTTATCTAAAACTACCAAGGAAGCTCTGATCGAAGCTTTAAAGAATACGGAGAGCTTTATTACACAAGTCACTCCGATTCCCGAGGCTTCTGATGATCAAACATGTCTGCAATGCCTGCAAGCGACAAGAAGTCTACCATGCATATCATTCACACAAGAAGACATGCAGGTCAAACACGAACATGACCGACCACTGTACTACACAGGGTATATTGGATCTTCGGAAATCAGTCGTGTTCAAGTTGACCCGGGCTCAGCGCTCAGCATCATGCCCTACAGGGTCATGCAGGTATTAGGGATTCCTATGCACCGACTGCACACTACTCAGACTACTATCTTCGGGTTCAATGCAAACAGTACCCGACCCCTGGGAAAGATCAAGCTCAGGTGCCAGATCGGAGATCTCAAGTCTGAGGTAGCATGCTACATCATAGATGCGGACACGTCTTACAATCTTTTGCTAGGACGACCATGGATACATGCAAACCACATTGTCCCATCCACCCTGCACCAGGTTATGAAGTACGTCAATGACAAGGGCGAAGTTCGAACCTTAATCGCAGAAAAATACCCCTTCCGAGGAGTAGAAAATTTCCACACCGACTCCGTCTTCTATCTGGAGTCCCAGGAGAAAGAAGATGTAGACAGCGGTAACGAAGCTGACATCGAGCCAGATCCTGACGAAGACTGTCCTTGGGAATTAAACTTTGATGTAATGGGTCAGGGTGAAAGTAATAATGATGTACCGAGTGGGGGAGAGTGGTGCATTAATGAAGATTTCATTTTAGCGTACTTGTCTGATGTCTCTCTTAATAATAAACAAATAAAGAATAATTCTAGTGCAGGTACCAACCCATGGCACGTACTGTGCACAGAAGCATCACTCACATTGCCGATCAAGTCGTCTTTTATTTCAGACGAAGAAATAGAGGACGCACAAAAGGCTTTCTTTAAAGTCCCATCCAAATGGAAAGGGCGGAAGCCGATCTGTTTCGGAAAAGTCAAACCGATACAACTCAAACGAGGAAGCTCGGAGGAAGACGATGGAGTTCCTCAATTCCATTATCACGAACCCAACTCCCTTCGACTAATGAAACAAATGGGGTATGACTTTAACGAAAAGCAAGGTCTAAACTTCGGGAAGGGAAGGCGAACACCAATCCGAATGTCCCTAACCCCCAAAGGGAAACCCCCAGATTACTATCAAAAGACTAGAAGGGGTTTAGGATTTGTCACACCTCCCGCTGTCTCGGAAAATGAAATAAGTAATTATCTGCGTCAGGATCGCTCATCTGGAACATCTGCATATGAGTCCGATGTCAGTATCGGACCTTTCTTTAGAAATCTGACCGTGAATATGGTTTCAATCGATCACCCGGATGAAGACGCAGGGAATGATGAAGGGTTAATGGAATCGACCAATGACCCCTGGATCAAACGTCTTAACATTTTGTGGGATATGCGATTCGAACAACGCGAACCACCCACTGAAGATAAAGTGGTCCAGGTTAACATGGGAGACGAACATGATCCCAAGCCCATTTTCATAGCCGAAGATTTATCATCTTTCGAGAAAGAAGACTTTAATCTCTCATCCGAGAATATATAGATGTCTTTGCTTGGAATTATGAAGACATGCCTGGTCTTGACCCAAAAGTGGCCGTGCACTGTCTCAACATTGATCCGGATGCCAAGCCCGTTAAACAACAACAACGCCGGTTTCGTCCCGAGATCATGGAAGCAATTGAGTCCGAAGTGAAGAAGCTCATTGACTCGGGCTTTGTCAGGGAAGAACAACACCCAGACTGGGTAGCTAACATTGTTCCAGTTCCCAAGAAAAACGGTAAGGTCCGTATATGCATTGATTTTCGTGACCTTAACGCAGCTTGTCCAAAAGATGAATTTCCGCTTCCTATTACGGATGTTATGATCGACAACACCTGCGGATACGAAAGAATGTCTTTCATGGATGGATTCTCTGGGTATAATCAAATCAAGATGCACCCGGACGACGAGAGGCATACTGCATTCAGAACACCGCTGGGAGTGTATTGCTATACAGTGATGCCCTTCGGCCTGAAAAATGCAGGCGCGACTTATCAACGTGCGATGAACACTATCTTCCACGAACATCTGCGTAAGAAGATAGAGTGCTACGTTGATGACATAGCTATGAAAAGCCAATGTAAAGAAGATCATCTTGCAGACCTGAAGACAATGTTCGATATCATGCGGACACATCAGCTGAAGATGAACCCAACAAAATCATTTCTCGGAGTATCAAGTGGAAAATTCCTGGGATTTATTGTCACATCCAAGGGGATTTCTCTGGATCCAGAAAAGGTGCGCGCCATCCAAGACATGCCACCTCCGAAGAACCTCAAAGAACTCCGAGGTTTGCAAGGTAGACTAGCCTACATCCGGAGGTTCATATCTAACCTTTCGGGGCGCTGCCAACCTTTCTCGAAACTCATGAAGAAAGGAGTATCCTTCGTGTGGGATGGGGAATGTCAAAAAGCATTTGAAGAGATCAAGAAGTATCTCACCCAGCCACCGGTTCTCGTGGCTCCTATATCAGGAAAACCATTCCTATTATATGTGAGGGCTATGGATCATTCGCTGGGAGCGCTGCTGGCCCAGAACGATGACCAAGGCTAAGAACAAGCCATCTACTATTTAAGTAGGACCATGATGGGAGCCGAACATCGGTACAACCCGGTCGAGAAAGAATGTCTCGCTTTGGTATTCGCGGTTCAAAAGATGCGACATTACCTAGTTGGACAGACAATTCATGTCATCTCTAAGGTGAATCCTTTGAGAGTCCTGATGACGAAACCATCGTCTCTGAATTGCCGGCTTGCAAAATGGGCCATCCTTTTGTCACAATACGACATGCAATTTATGCCCCAAAAGGCAGTCAAGGGTCAAGCATTGGCAGATTTCTTGACCGATCACCCGGTGCCAGGGACATCTAAGTTGTATGAAGAATTGCCCGACGAAGTCGCCGAAGCTTGTGTTGCTCAAGAATCTACACAAGTGTGGAAATTATTCTTTGATGGCGCATCCAGAGCAAATCCTCATGGAGCGATTACTGCGGGAGTAGGAGTAGTGTTCGTCTCTCCTAACGGTCACATAATCCCAAGAGGATTTTCCCTAATCGAACCATGCACCAATAATGTAGCTGAGTATAATGCTTTGCTACTAGGGATGCGACTCGCCGAAGAACTCAGTATTCGGCATCTTGAGGCTTATGGTGACTCTCAGCTCATTGTAAACCAAGTCCGAGGGGAATACGAAGTACGTCATGAGGACTTAATTCCATACTACTTCGCAGTGCTGAAGCTAGCCAAGAAATTCGAGGGATTCTTCATCGAATACATTCCACGAGCCCAGAACGCTTATGCAGATGCTTTGGCTTCATTGGCAACTTCGCTGGCATTACCGCCTGGTGCCGAAATGATGATCCCTGTCGCAGGGCGTGAACTATACTCCTCCAAGATTCCTAAGGAGGAAAGCTCAGACAAGACATTGGCGGAGGAGGTCTGTACAACCTCCATAGAATTTGAGTCTAGAGATTGGCGATTTCCATATGTTGACTATGTCCTATACGGAATTTTACCCAATGACCCTAAGGAAGCGGCCGGCATCAAACGAAAGGCCCTCCGATTCTATTACGATGCAGTCACTCAGACTCTGTATCGTAAATCCCATGACGGGGTTTTGCTTCGATGTCTTTCTCGAAAGGAAGCAAGGGAAGCTCTTAAAGAAGCCCACGACGGAATGTGCGGAGCTCATCAGCCCGGAGCTAAACTAGGAGATCGCCTCCGGCGAATCGGCTATTATTGGCCGAAGATGTTTTCAGACGCGGTTGACTACGCTAAACGTTGTCACGCGTACCAAATTCATGGGGATTTTATCCACCAAGCATCTGGGAACTTACATCCCACATCTGCGTCTTGGCCATTCGAAGAGTGGGGAATGGATATCGTAGGACCAATTTCCCCTCCGACGTCTAAAGGACATCGGTTCATCCTAGCGGTAACTGAGTATTTCTCCAAATGGGCGGAGGCAATCCCGTTGAAAGAAGTCAAAACTTCCAACGTAATTAAATTCGTCAAACACCATGTTGTCTACCGTTTCGGAGTCCCGAAGCGGATAGTTCATGACAATGGGACACAATTCGTCAGTTTTGGATTCCAGAGATTTTGTGACAAATTCAGAATCCAGAGCGTTGCATCTACGGCATATTACCCGCCGGCGAATGGTCTTGCAGAAGCCTTCAACAAAACCATCGTGAAACTTCTCAAGAAATTCGTTTCCAAGACTCGACGTGATTGGGATGAAAGACTCGGCGAATGTTTGTGGGCTTACCGCACAACGGTGAGGACCCCTACGAGAGCTACACCGTTCTCGCTGGTATATGGCTGTGAAGCCGTATTATCACTAGAAATTCAGATTCCTTCTCTGAGAGTCGCTATCACGACGGGGCTAACAGAAGAAGAAAAGCATCAACGGCGCCTGCAAGAACTTGAAGCCCTAGACGACAAACGACTTCAAGCTAAGCAGCAGATCGAACTCTATCAAGCTCGGATTTCCAAAGCCTACAATAAAAAGGTTAAGGAACGAACTTTCAAGAAAGGCGATATGGTCTTGGCCAACAGACGACCCATGGTGATGACACACAAAACCAAAGGGAAGTTCAATCCTAAATGGGAAGGGCCCTTCGTAATAGACTCAGTTTATTCGAACGGAGCATATCGCCTCATCAATCAACAAGGAGACAGGCTCATGATGCCAATCAATGGGAAATTCCTAAAAAGATATTTCCCGTGAATCATGTTGCCCCCTAATCCCCCCTCTAGATTAGGCTGGGGGTTGCCTATTTATAGTGTAACTCTACTTTGTATTTCGTCAAGTTAACACTACACCTCTGACGATTGAAATTTTCTAGAATTGTTTTATAAATGATAATAAAGAGAATTTCGTTTTCATATTGAGTCGACACTACGTTTTTCATTGTCTTGAATCATATTTCAACAAAAGAGATAATGAAAACCAAAATGATATCATTTCCATTCAATATTGTTAATCTGAATACAAAAGTGAAAACAATTGAAAGAAAAATAATACAAATTTATCCCTCCACCAAAAATAGCGCAAACCCTAAACATCGGGGCTCATCAATCTGAAAGACTTGAGTTTAGATTTCAGCGCTGATATATTTTCCTCGCGAGCCTTTCTGATGTCTTTAGTTATCTTGCTCTTGAGTTCCTCTTCACTAGGCATTGCTTCTGCAAGTTCTCGCCGAAGTTTATCGGCAGCGACAATCTCGTCGCAATAGCATTTGAAGAGCCCATCGCAATAACCAGCGAATCCTCTTAAAATCTCCACACCATCAGCTAGCTGAGCGTTTATCTGAGGAACTTCAACACCAGCTCGAGCAAGTTCTGCTACAGTATCCCGGAGACCTACAGCGAGGTTGCCCATGTCCCTCTGTACTTGGGCATGTTCATCACGCAGGTGAGCAAGACGAGGTTCTGTTTCGGATAAACTCTTCTGAAGAACCTCTTGCTGTTGTGCCTTCGAAGCCTTGGCCTCAGAAAGAGCCCGATCCACTTCTGGGCCTATGTCGTCACGCTGTAGCATGGAGAGGAATTCCAACTCATATTCTAAGATGATGAGGCTCTCACGACAGTTCTCGGTCCATATTTTATCACCCTGATGCTTGATCTTAGCCAAGCATTCCAGCAAATGAGGTTCAAAAACCTTGTAACTTACGTCCCCGAGACTGACAACGTCAATGGTCCTTTGCATCCAACGTTCCAATTGTTCGATGAGCTCCCTCAGTGTCTCAGAGCTTGGGGGTGGGGCGGTCGGATAAACGAAGCAGTCCGCATAATCAGTGCGAGTAGAGGTGTGCGGCGCTTCAGATAAGAATGTCTTGACCATTTCTGACGTGGAGCCTAAGATATCCTCTTCCTGCTCACCGATTGTTGCTTCAAGACTTGGAGGAGTGGTGGGAAGCGTAATATCCTCTCTATTTTCAGGAGATGCAGCATGCGCTGATCGTATCGCGTCTCCCATCAGCTTGGTCTTCTTTGAATTTTTGGCTACGACAGGCAGCCGTTTACGCATTCTCCTGTCATACTCGGCCTGCTCAGCAGCAGAAAGAGCCTTCTTACCCGATCTCAGAAGACGAGGTTCAGAAGCAGGCACTTTTGGAATTGGTTTTTCTTCGGGAGAGTCAGCAATCGGTGTTTCCTCTTCGATCTCCATAAGAGTTTCTTCCTTAGGAGGCTCGATGGCAGATAAATTTCTAGGAGCTTCAACAGCCCCAGATGCTTCTTGTTCGCAGGATAGATATTCTTCTACCCCCGGCAAACGGGTGCTGGAAGAACGACTCCTCAAACGATACAATTCCCGAATCTCACTTATGCAGGAGGTGTAAATATCATACCCCGTGACTTGGGAAACTTCTTCATACCAGCTGCGGAAATCGGCAACAGTGGAGCAGCCAGGCGGCGAATTGGGTAGAGTGAATTGCGCATGGGTTCCCCCGGCGGAAAAGAAGTACCATGCACGAGCTCCTTCATATAAATTCCCAATATGAGCCAATGCCGGGTTGGGATTGCTAACATAAAGCTGGTCATATCCGAATTGCCTAGCGAACCGAGAAGGCACGTAGGGTTCAATAAAGCACTTCTCCCGCAAGCGGAAGACCAGGTAGCCCAACCTGATCATAAGAAGCCAGTTGAATGTGCCTTCTTCCAAAGAAGACGAACCCTCAAAAAGCAAGTCCATGAAGCGGGCATCCTTCGCGTCAGCTCCGTTAAAATCAGGAGCACAACAGAAAATCCGGTAATTATCTTCCCGAGATAAGAATTGTCGAGCCCTGACTATGTAAGAATGAGTCCACGTGGCCGACTCTAATCTCTGTATGAAGGGGATGTAAGCATCAGCACTCTCCGATACTCCCGTCATCAAGGAGGGGCAATGCAGCACGAACCAGGCCACCAAGTACGTATACGGCACTGGTATGCGTGGCTGGGGGTTCTTCCCTGCTTTCTTCCTGGCAACTTTAACCATCGAGGCGCCGAGCAGATCAGAGGTTAACATCCTTAGGCCGTTTTGAATGCAGCCGACCATGGCAGTGAGGAGGCTCACGGGTCTCCCATGTGCTAGCAAAACAGCTGGATATACAACCTCAGCCAGGATCGCTTCTATTGGTCTTGACGGCACTACGCACCGTTTCAACCAAACCATAAAGAAGCCTGCAAGTAGAGTCGTGTCAGAAATAGGAATTGTAGCCTGGTGGTGGAAACTTTCAAACTCAACACCAGCCTCAAAATCCTCCTCTACATGCTCTGTTTTGTAGATGGCATTAGAAGCCTTAATCCGAGCTTTGGCTTCTTTGGGAGAGATGGCTGCAACACGAGACACGGCTACATCTTTCCGGTTTAAATTCTAAAAGAGGTATTCCGCCCACGTGGTATGCATGATGCCTCCTCCACACGTTCCACAGATTTGAGCACATATGTGGAAGTGGCACATCAACTCCCAGAAAGTAGCATAAATCTCTGGGTGCGCCAACCTCAACTGAGAAAGCTCTTCGGTAGTAGGGATGAACTCTTCGTAGGGTGTTTTCCTAAGTGGCAATCCCGACACCGCTTGCATTTCATGAAGAGCAAAACCTAACTCTCCTACAGGTGTGAAAAATGTGCAACTGTCCGAGTTATATTTCTCTAACATAGCGAAGAAATTATGGAAGCTCTGCACAACTCCCCGTCGAGTAGCTAACACGGGAATTGTGAGACCCGATTGAGTGAGTGACTCCTTAAGCTCCTCAAGAACGAAGTCAATCATGCGGGTCCACCAACCTCCTTCTCTAGAACAAACCCATCCAGGGGATCTGAACGCTTGGGTAGAAAATTCACCCTGAGTCGCAAGGAACTGGCGAATGAAAATATTCGCTGGGCGTGGCATCTCCTGAGCCAGTTCCTTCTTCTCAAATAAACCGGGTCTCAATCCCTTGAGCTGCCCTCCGATTTGTGTACGAGCCCGTCGACCAGATCCGAACGACACATTTTCCTTCTCTTTAACTATGTCAAAAGTCAGACTCCGACGACGGCTTGCATTCAAGAAGTAGGAGAGGGGATACATCCTCTTCATGTTGGGAAGGAAGAAGTAGCGATTATCGACTTTCCGCAATAGCTTCGAATCTTCTGCATATACGAGGTGATCATCGATGGATAGGCGATCCCCGAATATGAACGCCGGTTTGGGAAAGTAGGCATGACCAGCAGGGGTCTCCATGTCCAAATCAGTGATCAAAAC
>BQKN01062646.1:0-14409 GCA_022839385.1 Asparagus kiusianus
TGTCTCTGTTAGGATGAATAAACAAGATAGTCTGATTACAGACACAAAACTCATGTCATTGCAGAAAGCACCCCAAGGCCTCCATGATTTTTTTGTTGGCAGACCCTATCCTAAGTCACCAATGAGATTTTCTATCTTGACCCGGGTATTCACCTATAGAAAAGCTCTATACATGAATTATCTATCTTGATTTATACTTTCTTTGTAAGAGACAAGTTAACTTGGACCCGGGTAATCTTGTGCTAAAAATAGCTAAAGAAATAAACTCAATTCAAAGCTTCGGACCACTGCACTTTGGAGAGAGTTAACAAGAGATATTTTTCCTATTTAAATCCCTCCCCCCTTCATTAAGTCTCCATCGTTTCATCTTCTCCCTCTCCTGTCAATAGCTCCTAACTTTTCCAAAGCGCCTATTCTGGTACGCTCTTCAACATCTAGGAAGGTTTACGATATTTAGCCTAAGTGTAAGAAGTCATCTTGATCCTAACTCAGTTAGATTGTTGAGTTAGCTTGCTCCGTGGTCAACCATCCTAGATGTGTATACCCTAACAGCTTTCTTGGAATTATCATGGATTAATAATTGAGTCTTCTTGATTGTGTGAAGACTCTAACTCAGGCTCTCCTTTGACATAGGATTCTCATAACCAAGTTTCCACCGTTGCAAAAAAAAAAAAAAAAATATTATTATTAATAATAATAATAATTCATTTATACCATAATTGAGACAAATAGATTCAATTATAACTCAGGTAGGTAGTTGGGTTAGCTTGTTCCATGGTCAACGATCTTAGGTGTGAATAGCCTAACAACTCTCTTAGAATTGTGATGGATTAAGAATTGAGTCTTCTTAATTGTGTGAAGGCCGTAACTCAGGCTCTCTTTTTGGATATGAAAGGCCCCTGGCCAAGTTTCTGCCGCCGAAAAATAATAATGATAATAATAATAATTCATTTATATCTTAATCCAGACGGATAGATTCAATTGCGGGCGTGTTTTTGCCTAACACTAATGGGCTTTAACCTTGGGTCCTTTGTATTTTGGGCCTAATTTGTTATTCCTGGTTCGGCCGAGAGCCAATAAATAATTGGGCTTACCAAGGTCCTAATATCATCAGATCACTAAAATCTATGCTCTCCATCCCTCATCTCCCAAAACCACAGGAAAACCCCTATAACATTCCAAAATTCTCAATCCATTCACCCCCGCTCTTCCATCTCAAGTGACAATTTCCAACTAAAATTTTTGGTAATTTCTTTTTTAATATGTGCATTCAATTTCCCGTATCTTTGCGCTCTCTTTTTTGCTTTTTAAATTTATATGATTTACTTTCAAAAAAGAAAAATTGCAAATCATTCTTATGCTATTCTATTTTTTGTTCATGGGATTTGCTCCATTTTTTTTAATTTTTTTTCTTTTGCCAAAGTAGAAATAGCTGAGAGAATAGTTAAGTTTGATTCATTACTTTTATTCAAAATTTGTTTTACGCAGATTGAAGATGGAAAAATTCTCAGGTATGACCGGAACAATTGGAGGGTTCTGTCTCCGACTGACCCAGTCTTGCTCTCTAGCCTTCGATCAACTGATGTAACTTGCTTTCTAGCCTTCGATCAACTGATGTAACTTGCTTGTTGTTCAATGTGAAACTTTGTTTGCTTGTTATTTCTCGTAGTAATTTGTAACTTTCGACATGGGTTACATGACTTTTTTTTGGTCAATGAAAAAAATCTATATTCGTTTACCAAAATGAGAAGTTTTACATTTTCAAATCCAAGAATCAACCTGGGTCACATCTCTCTAAGAGAGCTCAGTTACATCTCTCTAATTCTTTCTCTTATATGCAATGGAAAATTTTCATTCAAAATTTTAGAAAAGATGGAGATCTTAATAGCTCGGAAAAGCACCTCAGGTTATCTAGATTTCTCCTGAAAGATCCGAAGGTTTCTCTCACCCCATAACATGTAAACCGATACAGCTAATATCATTCGCTTCAACTTTATTGAAAAATTCCTCCTCTTCTTCAACCTGTGAGTGAACCAATTAATGATGCAATCCTAGCTATAAGATTTCCAACTTTAACCAGTCCATCACAAAGTTCCACACAATAGCTAAATACTGGCATTCAAAAAAATAGATGACTGCAGGTTTCCTGATAATTTGAACATAATGCACACTGATTTGAGGAAAGAATTCTCATATGGCACAATCTATCTTGAGTCAGTAGCCTTGATTGAACAGCTAACCACAAGATAAAAGAGTGCTTAGGAAATTGTAATTCATCCCATATAGTGTTATACCAATCAGCAAGAGGATTTGAGTGTAGCAAGAGCCTGTAAATAGAAGAGATTTTGACTCTGTCATCTAAACAGCAGCTGCCAATGGCATTTTGCAGGTTACTAATAGATCCAAATCTGTCGATCATCATGTACCTAGCTTTTATAAGCTGTTTCCACACCCAAGAATCACGTACCTCTACTCTAACCTGCCAGATATTTGCTTGATGTAAGTAATTTTCGTGCACCCATTTTATCCATAGGAGGTCCTTCTTGAGATGTATCATCCACAAAAGTTTAATAGCATCTGTTTGCGGTGAAAGTTGATTTCTTCATTGCTGAATCTATTACACGTTTATCGATTACAGTTCAAAGTAAAATTAGTCTTTTTATAAGACTTTCTTACACAATAAAAAAAATACAACTCTCTTCAAACAAACGCAACGGGTGTTTGTCGTCCGCTGCTTGCGTGGGATCTTGGCCTGTGATGGGGACATTGATATCCGTGGACCACCGCCGATCAGATCTGATTGCTGAAAAATTAGGCAGAGTTTCGTTGATTCGCGAAGGAATCAAGAAACCGTAGCGCTTATCTTGGCAACAGCGAGATAATTGCTCTTCTTAAGATCACCACAACAGGGTAATCTTAAGGGACAAACCGGGCTGCAGATCTGACGAACTCCTCTTCTTTATGACGAAGAATCCGCTGAAGTCTCCTCCTCCTATCTGAAATTCGTGGCTCTTCAGTCCTCAATCCGACAGGGCTTCGCCAACGCTCGAGAATTCCAGATCCCTGAAAATGAAGGTCCTGGGGCTGTATTTATAGGTTCTAAGGAAGTTCCGACGGTTAAAACCGCATAACGGCTCATTTTTAGGCCTGGAGACACCCCAGGGCGTCTCAGCGAGGCCGAGACACCTTGGGGTGTCTCGCTTGTGCCGAGACACCTCGGAGTGTCTCAACTTAGGCTGAGACGCTCTTTTCCACGCACTTGTCCGTTTCTGCCGTAATTTCTTCGTCCGAACTCGGATTTGAGTGATTCAAAGTGCGTTGGAAAGCCGACGAGGAGATTTATAAGCTCTAATGATTAGATCGTTGTGGATTGAACCGGGACACATACGGCGCTTTCCCTTTTGTAAGCGATGCGGGGCTCCCGATCAATTCATATCCTCATTATTCTGCAGTTCTGTTGCTTCATAGTCCATCGACTCACTTCATGTGCTTATCGACATTGATCAAACTTTTGTGACTCGGATAGTGATGTTCATCATCTTCTCCCAGTTTTGAGCTTTTCATGGAGACCTATAAGCGATTTTTGATGCCTACAGATACCCCCTCCAAAGTGTTTCAGTCTCGTTTTGTTTATAGAAGAGCCTGAAATACTTTGGATGTGATTGGTCACGCCTTCAGTCGGCATGAAGGACCTGTAGTTAGCTTCAATTCTTAACTCTTTCAATTTTCAGTCTATCTAGTATTTTGTCGGACAGCTGAGGTTCTCCCGGCGCTGCGTTTATCGTTTGGCCATCGTCGAAGTCTCGAATCTAAGCGGGTGGGTTGATTTTGGCTCTTGCCGTTGAGTTGACTTAGAACTGACTATCTCTGTCACATTGTGTTGAATTAGGGTTTCAGACTGCCGTATACTGACTTTTTGTCACAACGCGTTGACCGACGTTGACCTAGGGTTACGCGTTGACCGGCGTTGACCTTAGGGTTTCGAATTGCCCGACGTTGAATTTTTTATCGTAACGTGTTAATTAGCGTTGACCTAATTTATGCTCATACGTTAACTGAAGTATACACAGTTTAAGCTCTTAAGATATTGGAGCATGACGGTCCCAAGTGTCGGGGCTACAGGACCAACTGTTAAAGCTGATTCATCTGCATGTGTGGATCTTATCTTGATGTTTTTGGATACTCGAGTCACGAGACCGACTAACAGAGCTGGTGCATCAATGACTCACATTTATAGAATTTTTAGCAAATTCTCAGCCATCAACGGGTTTGATGAGCCTTTACCGACTACCGTTTGAGTTGGACTAGCATGCGGATTGTTTAAGTTCGTTCCACATGTGACGTTAAGCTAAAAGAGTTAACCCTTTTAGTGCTACGATATTGAATACGTAGACTTCATCTTCTCCTGTGAAAAGACTAAACAGCAACGTGTATCAGACGTTGACTTAGAATTTTGGCAAATCCTCAGCCCTCAACGGATTTGATATACTCTTACCGATTACCGTTTGAATCGGGCTTACATGCGGATTGTTTTAGTCCGTTCCGCTTGTGACGTTGTGCTAAAGGAATGAACTCCCTTAGACTTGATGCTACGATATTGAATACATAGACTTTGTCTTTGTCACGGGAATAGACTACCCAGCAACGCGTGTTAGGCGCTGACTTATCCTTACTTAGGATTCAGGATAAAAGTCCCCAGAATCGGATTCTGATGTCTTCTTCAATCGATAAAAGACTAAATCGGCAATGCGTATTAGGCGTTGGCTTATCCCTGCTTAGGCTTCGGGATAAAATTCCCCGTGCGTGTGAAGCACGAATTTTGGCGTTATTAATAACAACCTGCCACAATGTCGAATATGTGAGCTTTTGTCCTTTTTACGGTTAAGGACTATCCGGCAACGCGTATTAGGCGTTGACTTATCCTTTCTTAGGATTCGGGATAAAATTCCCCGTACGTGTAAGGCGCGGATTTTGACGTTATGAATAACAACCTGCCACAATATTAAATATGTGGGTTTTTGTCCTTTTTACAGTAAAAGACTAACCGGCAACGCGTATTAGGCGATGAATTATCCCTACTTAGACTTCAGGATAAAATTCCCCAGACTGGAATTCTGGTGTCTTCTTCAATCGGTGAAATACTAAACCGGCAGCACGTGTTAGGCATTGACTTATCCCTACTTAGGATTCGGGAAAAAATTCCCCATACGTGTGAAGAACGGATTTTGGAGTTGAAGGATGGAGTCTTCTCTTGGGGCAAAGACGAACCCAAAATGGGAGAGGAAGAATTTTATATTCTATCTCCCAAAACTGAAGAGGAAGAATTTTATATTCTATCTCCAGTGCAGAGGAAACTCAAAGTGGGATCTCAACCTTGAGAATCTGAAGAGTGAAACTAGGAGTGGGATCTCCACTCCGAGAATCGAAAGATTCGGATAACCCTAACTGTCAGAAGGTTTGATTACCGAACTAAAGGTGAATTCCTCGTTTATCGAGAATGAATTGTGGTTTTGGTCCTAACTGTAGGAAGGTTTGACCAAGCGGGAGTTTGAGGTGACTCTAACTATAGGAAGGTTTGATCACTCGATTTGTAAGTAGACCTCTTGTTCATTGGAGGAATCGAGAGGGGATTTTGGTTGTGGCCCTAACTGTAGGAAGGTTTAACCAAGTGGGAGTCGGAGTACAAATCACAATGGGAGTGTTGACTTGTACAAGTCACTCAAAGGGGGTTCCTGATGTTAAGTGATAAATACTTAACACGGATGGGTTTAACAATTGTCAATGATCAGGATATTAAAATACTAAGTATTATATCCAGACTCTAACAATGGGAGTGTTGAGTGCACAGACGTAACAAGAATTTGAGTGGATTCAACCGAAAAGAATTTTGGTGGTCATACCGACAATTAGTCTGATCGGTTTGTGGTGGAAGACTGTGAGTCGTCAAACACCAACGGGAGTTTTGTGAGGGAAGATCGATCCAACAAAGTGATCAAATCTCGTCTCATCAAAAGAGTGTTCGGAATCATGGGGGGGTTTAGTATTTATCACTTTGTTCGTAATGATCGGGTTATCCCTAAAAAAATTACATGTAGCATTCTTTCGAGAACTTCCCGTTACATGAATCATCCACCCCAGCTTCCTTTGCGGAACCGGGTCTGACACTGTACTCAGTTACATGATCGGTTATCCTTAAGAATATTACGTATAAAAAAAATTCTCCAGGAACTTCCCGTCAAAGGTAGGAAACAGTTTAGACTCATATACCTATTGGAGTATCGAGGAGCAGTTTATACTCGTATACTCTTCGGAGTGTAGGAAGGAGCAGTTTATACTCTTATACTTGTCAGAGTGTAGAAAGGAGCAGTTTATACTCTTATACTTGTCAGAGTGTTGAGAAGCAGTTTATACTCTTATACTTGTCGGAGTCTTACCGTCCTTGTTTGGCTTATCCTAGCGTTATGACGCCGGCATCAACCAAGGTTTGGATGCTATTCTTTAAAGTAAAGCAAGCCTTGGTAAGATGAAGGATCCCCCTGTGGTATACACGGTACTTCGAATTTGTAGTATTATCAGCTTCCTTCTGCTTCGTGATGGGTGGCAGCTTGATCTTGTTGTTTTCAAGAAGGGTCTCGAAGATGACTGGAACGTCTTCGTCCTTGAATGAGTACTCTTTTTAGAGCCTCGGATCCAAAGTCTTCTGCTGTCTTCGAGGCTGCCGTTGTGACGTCTGATTAACGTCAACAACTGTTGTAGGTGCCTTCCCTTCATCATGGGAAACGAGACTCGGATTCAGAGGGTTAGCCATCGGTTGGTTTCTTTCGACCTTCCTCCTTCTAAGGAAACGTTCGGCCTGCTCGCTGCGCACCTTCAACTCTTTCCAGGTATTGAGCGGCTCTACTCCCATAACGTCTAAGATGTTAATAGATAAGTTATTATGACAGGTCTGCAAGACGAATTTCTCCGTAACGGGATCCTTTCAGTTCATTGCCTGATTGTGGAAGCGTTTGATGAAGGTATCCACTGACTCTCTGTTTTTCTGTTTCTCATCGAAGAGTGTCATGATTGACACCTCGACGTCATCATCAAAAAAATAAGTGAGGAACATGCTCTCCAGGTCCTCCCAGCTATTGACGCTTCCAGGCTTGAGACGGCGGTACCAATCGAAGGCAGGCCCACAAAGCGTGCCAACGAATGACCGAACCATCAAGGCTTCATTGTCGGAGATCATACCCAAGTGGGACTTGAAGTAGATCAGATGCTGAGTGGGCGATCCCTTTCCGTCGAACAGCGTGAAGTTAATCAGGTTGAACTTTGCCAGATACGGAATCGAATCCCACTTTCTTGGGTAGGGATACGAAATACCAATCCTTTTTATCCTCTGAGCAAACATCAGCGCGTTGGTTTTGCTCTCAAGGTCCTTCATTTTCTCGTCCTCGTCTGTATTAGATCTTGGACGATTCCTGAGAGGAATAACGGGGTCACCCCCAGCATTATTATCTTTGGTGGGACCACCCCCAGTATTGTTGTCCTTAGTGGGACCACCCCCAGCGTTCTGGTCAATGGGAGGGTCATCAGCCTTAAGGTGTTCATCCGCATCTGAATCGCTATCTGTTTGATTAGCATTGTTGCGATGGCTGGATTCACCGAATTGATTGGACAGAGCCCGAATTTGTTGGTCATGCTCTTCCCTCATTCGTAGCATAGTTATTTCCATTTCGATCTTGAATGCCTCTTTCTGCTTGGTTAAGGCATCCTCAACCATTTTGGCTACTTCCTCGGTGTTAATCATAAACACTTCACGGGATTGTCCCGGACTGGATACCGTATTATCAGAAGCGATTGTCGAGTTAGCATCCGATGCTTCATCATCCGATGATAACCCTCTCTACATTCTCTGATAATCCCTTTGTCTAATAGTTCCTGATCGTAACCGGGTTAGACGATGCGATACAAGCGGATCAGAGCTAGAAGGTCGAATTGATGGTAACCTCTGGGGGTTCGTTACCTTGAACGACCGATCGTTTGTTACGGAGACACTTTGGATTGGACTTAGCCTTTCTGTTGGAGATCCTCTAAAATACCGAGACCCTCTGTGGAGCGGTCTTGGGGGCAGCTACACGCTGATAATACTGCCTTGATAATTTTGGTACATTGACAGTGAGAGTCCGCTTCCCGGGTACTTCTCTTTCGAAATTTATTCGTACCCCCAGCACGATAGTATAACTCATCGACGTTACGGTCAGAGCAACCTATCGGCTGTTTACATGAATTCTCAGGGACAACGCATTCTTCTGTCTGACGCGTTTTCATCTAAGTAAACATCGCCTTATTGGCGTCTACAGGAGTCACACGCTTGGAATCACATCTTTGTGAGGGTGAAACCTTAACGGGTTCCTGGTTTCTGCACGCACCCCCAAGCGGGCCGTTGTAGAAATTAATTTGTTAGGAGGTCGCGTACGACCCCCAGTCCAGATGTTTGCTCGAAGCTCCTTCAACGGTCTCAAGCTTTCCTTAACATGCGCTTTTCCTCGATCCTCGAGTAGAGAACCGATGCGATCCATCAATGGGACTCTAGATTTGGGGAGATCCACGTTGTCATAGAGCTTCACCGGAGGTGCGGGAGCAATAGGAGCGGGATCTGGAGTTGACAAAGGCCGAAGAGCAGCCTCGGATGCTTTTTTCTTAGGCGTTGATTTGACCTTTGGCATCCAAACTTGCTTAGATCTTGGTGGCTTTTTTACCACATTTTCTTTCTGTCACTCCTGTGTATTCCGTACAAGGATCCTCGTCTGTGCTAACAGTGTGCGGCGCTTATAGATACGCTCCTCAAGAGTTGAACGAGTTCGTTTGACACGAACCCATTCGTTAGTAGGTGGTTAGGAGGAGGTTCCCAAAGCTCACTACAACAAAATACATCATTGCCGACAAAAGAAAAACGTCAGCAAATGTTTAAAAAACATCGAGAAAAATCTTTCCCGACGTAAAATGCAACGTCGCTAACGCGTCACCAAAAGTGCGTCAAGGAAAATATTTGGCGATGCAAACTCACTGCGTCGGCAAAAGTCAACACTTTTGGCGACGCTTGATGCGTCGGGAAAAGTACAACTTTTAGCGACGCATAACATTTTACGTCGGCAAAAGCATGCAGTATTTTTTCCATATGTGAGGTAGCGTCGGGAAATCTTGCACTTTTGGCGGCATACTTAACGTCGGTAAAGGGCAATGCGTCGGCAAAAATATACTTTTACCGACGCAGAATGTAGCGTCGCTAAAAAGCTTATCTTTGGCGACGCATAATTGCGTCGGCAAAAGTGCAGCTTTTAGCGACGCAGAATAGAGCGTCGCTAAAAACTACATCTTTGGCGACGCAAGATTGCGTCGCTAAAAGATATTACTTTTGGTGACAAAATATCTTGTCGGCAAAAGTGTTACATTTAGCGACGAAATATAGCGTCGACAAAAGTGTTACTTTTACTGACGCTTATCGACACTAATTTGGATCGCCAAAAATAATATATTTTCTATCAAATACAAGCCTACACTGAATATGAACATCCACAAAAAATTTACTCCCATTCAAATCAACATAAAAGTCTATTTTTCCATTTCCCCTTGAGCGCTAAAAGCGTTAATTTACAAACTTCCTCTTACATACCCAAGTACATAAAGTCTCTCAAAAACAAATTACATCAAGAAAACTAGAAACAACAATCTCAAATTTGTATCATTAATTACAAATAGTTGATGACAGAAGGTACCAATGGCGTCAAAGATTGACAAGCCTCCCGAATCCTTGAGCAATATGACTTGCAGAGTGCTTGTCCACAAAGAGGAGGAATATCTGCATTAAGTGCCTGAAGAGACTTTGTTTTCTGCATACGAACAACAACACCTGCATTAAGAGCATCGTTTTGGATAGGACATGCTGCAAATCGTCATTTAATGCAAGTCCATGGCAAAGAAGATCTTCATCCCTATAAGAATTTCAAAAGAGAGTAAAAAGTTTAAGTTATGCAAATGAGGCAGGAGTAGATCATACATGATATAAATTGATACATCAAATCCCATCAAAGTAGAATCAACTATGATTGTTTGGATGAGATAATTAATTAGTCCAATTGAAAACTCAAAAATTTCATGACTCAATCTTCCTTCTCATGAGACTGGTCTCTTTGGCTTCAGACAGTACACATCTTAAATCCTTGTAATTGACTAGATTTCCGTTATTCATCCTAAATTTTTAGACTGTAGTCAGTGGATTTGAGACAGAGAGATGCATGACTCTATTTAATAGCAAACCTTAGCGTGCAGTGTTCTGAACCTTAGCGTGCAGTGTTCTGAAACTCTTGAATATTATACTCCTCCGAGTCCTCCAATGCTCCGTACATGCTGTAAATTTAATTTACAGCCCTACCCGACAATTATGGTTGATAAAGGGGTTAATTGGAAAATAAGTTAAGGATCAGGTGTTGAGGAATCCCAACACAGCATCCAGTCAGAAAATTAAATAAAAACTTCACTTTTGAACTGTCAAGGTTTCTTCAAACTGACACCAATGATCCCATCCCCACATGACCCCCCTCATTAAACAACCTGTCAAGGTTTCCAATAATGATTTTCTTTGTAATTTATCTCTCAACTTTCATTATCAATATAGTGTCTGATATGTGAATAATTCCACTAAATAGCATTTTCGTCGCTCGCTGGAAACAATATTTTTGTATATTTTGAACACATGGTAAATATAAGGCTGGAGAAATAAGCTTCACTGAAATTTGAAGTTTTGCGTATCATAACGTCGATTATTTGATTTATCTCATGGAAGCATTTATTGATCACCATGTTCATGGAAAAAAGAATTATTGTTGTGTACTGATTCGTATCAATGGAAGTTTGAAGCAGGTAGGGTATTATTTGAAGACCAAATGCATTTGCTAAGAAAATTAAAGGTTCGGTGTGTCTCTTATCTATCTACATTGTTGTCACATTCCAAATCAAGTCATATGCATTCAATATGTTGGTGTCATAACGTTCTAGCATTTTTTGTGCCTGAGTGTCCTATGACCACCGCAAGAACTGATGATCAACAGAACGCACTTCTCTCAAATTTATGCAAACACAATTCATCTCAATTCTCTCTATTTTATTATCCCGTTAGCTTTACTAAGTTTAGTTTCATTAGTTTCTTAGTGACATTGAAATGTGTTTTCAAATTTAAGCAAACACAATTCATCCCATTTCAAAGCAGAAAATATTTAGTGGAATTATTCATAAAACTTGATTGGTTACAAACAAATACATATCATTCCACATGGTTTACTCATAACAAATAGTCGACGTTTAAATTTTAAATTCCTAGCATTAAATTTAATAGTGTACGTCTAGAAACCATAAATAAGTCTAATAATGAAAAATTAAATTCTAGTCTGACCTCATCTCAATGAGAAATCTCTACTACCACCGCTCGCTGCAGGCTGGCTACGTGCAAATAGCTGATGCACTAAAGCCTCAAGATCAGCAGTCTTCTGGGCTTATGCGTTCATCTGCTCAGCTTGTGCATTCATCTACTCGGCTTGTGAGGCAATTTGCTCGGCTTGTGAGGCTATCTGCTCAGCTTGTGCATTCATCTGCTCAGCTTGCATAGCTACTATCTCCTTTAAAGCCACGACCTCTGCATCTCGCTCAGCTGACTTTGCAATAGAATTGGTAGATGAATTCCCTCGAAGGTGGATCCTATACCCCTTCAGGTAACCTGGCCTCCTTCCAAGTACCTCAATGGAGATCTCAAACTCATTCATCGGGGATGTAACTTCGGGCTGAGATTGTTCGATAGTCTTGTTGACTAATCGCTCCTGTCATTTTTAAAAATGTAAGATCAATATCATTAATGAATAGATATAAGTTTTTTGTATAGATTGATTTAACAAAAGTAAATTGGACTTACGTACATAGGTATCTTGTGCTTTCTCGTTTACCCATACTTTCCTTGTTTTTTGGTAGTGGGTTTCCTTGTAAAATTCCGGAAAAGAGGAAGCTTGCCCATCATTTTTTGATTTCTGTAATTGTATAAATTTATCATTAAGGTTGTTGATAACTATTTATAGTCTATTTAAAAAGTAAAAACTTATAAAGCAAAACTTACAATTAGTGACATCACTGCTGCAAATGATCGGGAACCAGATATATGATTGTAGGGCAACTTTGATCGACTCACCTTCGCTTTATCAGATTTTGTCTATTGACCAATATAAAATATGTTATTAAAATATATAACAACAGGATTCCAAAATTAACATGACAATTTAATAATGTGATTTGAGATCTATACCTTCCATTCTTCGGTTTGCCACACATCGATCATCGATACCCAATCATTGGGATCCACACGCTTCGGTGGATGGTTCTTGGGATCAGGTACTCCCTTCTCTATTAATCCAAGATAATAGGCGTGCAACTCATGCTTCCAATTTCTATATATACTCTGACACTTTTTCTTTATGGAATCTTGGATGACTAGGTCGTTCTCATAGTCCCCGACATCAAATCTTTGCTACAAGTACAGTTAAGCATGAATATACATATAAGCATTAATATATCTTTGCCACAAGTACAGCTAAGCATGAATATACATATAAGCATTAATATGATATATATGTATGCTTTGTTCAGTGCTTGAAAGCTTGGAAGTGACATTAGGAGTTTTTTGTAAACCATTAATATGATATATATGTATGCTTTGTTAAACTGTATGTCATTGTCATTCTAAATAATCATCTGTTGTCAACTCTTCTGATAGGCTTTGTTAAACTGTATGTTATTGTGCATTTGAAGGTAGTTGGAAATATAGACACATATAAATACTAGCATTTGTATGTCATTATGCTAATCATCATCAAAGAAATATAGACACATATAAATACTATCAGAATTATGCTAATCATCATCAAAGAAATATAGACACATATATAATTACCAACAAAGATGGCTTAGATTGCTAATCAGGCCCAAATTCAATCACTAATCAGAAAGTTTGTCACAAACATATACTTCATCGATGACCCTGCTTGCAGGAACTTATAAAAAAGGAATTGCAAAGTTGGGGGAAAAAACATAGACAAGACAGAAACAGTAAAATATACTTATAATTGTAAATTGCGAGACAATAAATAGCATTTCTGTTTTGTTTCTCTACAGTACTCCAGAGGGAATAGGAAGAATACAGAGAAGAAAAGTACAAGTAAAACACCAAGAACTTTTTACATGTTCATGTATCTGAGCTCCCAACATGATTTGATTCGTTCTCTGTGATTATCAAAATACCGAAAATGTCATAGTTTTCCAATAAACAATCTATCAAAGCAATAATATATTCCACACTTCTCTTAACGTCACTGATAAGTTTTATAAGAGATGACGACAAAGAACCACAAAAGTTTTGCAAAAGGTTCATAATCCACAAAGGAAACAGCTAGAGGTCCACAAGCAAATAAATAATGGAACCAGTTTATGAGAGGGAAAAAATAATAAACACAAATTGAATCCTCCAACCGAGTATACAACCATCATCTAGGATTTCAGGATTAAAGAAAACAAATTAAGTATAGTGGAAACGGATCAAGGTATGGAATCCTAAAAGAGTTGGTAATTCCTGCCATTAGGCAACTCAAAAAGAATAATATCAGAAATTAGGTATGGAATCCTAAAAGAGTTGGTAATCCCTGCCATTAGGTGTTCGCGGGAAAATTAGTTGCTTTCTTCATTGTTGATATCATTGTACACTTTAATAATCGTTTATCGAATTACAAAGATCCGGTCTTTTTATAAGAGCCGGTTACAATGAAAATCAAAATACAAATAAAGAAAAATTACAACTTGTTTCCTTCTTTGTCGAACGAATCGCGAGCTCCTGTTTTGCGGTCACTCGCTTTGTGGGTTATTTGCCTGTGCCGGGGTTGCGTATCGTGGACCACCGTGCAATCTCGATCCGAACAGATCTACGCGGTATAACGGGTATTATCCCACCAAGGAGATAATAGCCGGGAGGGATCGTTTCACCAAGGAAACGACGGCTCGAATCGCGGGATCTAAGAACCAAGCTTAGATCCGGAGTAGAACAACGTAGATCTGAGGATTAGATCCCTGCGAACTCTTGCCTTGTTTGGTATGTGTGCTCGCCGAGAATCGAATCCGAGTGTCCAAGTCTTCAAGCCTTCACAATTCCGAGTTGAGGTGACAATCCGGCAGAGTTTCGGCTCTTCAGAAGTTCAGGGAAAAGTCCTCTCAAATGAACAACCACCCCCCCTATTTATAGCCTCTCTGAACTGTGCATTTGTGCACAAGAGAGAGGGGGGGAGGAGTCGGGCCACCTCAAGGTGGCTCGGCCTTGGCCGAGCCACCCCAGGGTGG